>JARBWK010000007.1:146580298-146801928 GCA_030556195.1 Anolis apletophallus | reverse complement strand
CTAGCGTAGATAACGTAGGCACAGATTGGTCAAGCAGTACAAAGCATGAGGTTTGTTTACCTTAGTGCCAAATGGATGAGAACTGCGCATGAGCAGAGGGATTCTGCCCCCTCCGTTGCTGGCAAGGAGTCTGAACAAATGTTGCTAGTTGGGAACATAAAAGTCCCAGCCACTGATAGTTGTACTGTGGGAAAGACTACCATAGAAATGTTCATTTGTTCTTGATTAAGAATAAATGGAAATGTTATATTTTATTGGATTAATGAAATAACACCACAATAATAAAGTAAAATAATAAATGTAATAATAGAGTAATATGATAAATATAGTAATAATAAATAGAGTAAAATAATAAATGTAATAATAATGGAGTAAAATGATAAATATAGTAATAATAAATAGAGTAAAATAATAAATGTAATAATAAATAGAGTAAAATAATAAATGTAATAATAATGGAGTAAAATGATAAATATAGTAATAATAAATAGAGTAAAATAATAAATGTAATAATAAATAGAGTAAAATAATAAATGTAATAATAATAGAGTAAAATGATATAGTAATGATAAATAGAGTAAAATAATAAATGTAATAATAAATAGAGTAAAATAATAAATGTAATAATAATGGAGTAAAATGATATAGTAATGATAAATAGAGTAAAATAATAAATGTAATAATAATGGAGTAAAATGATAAATATAGTAATAATAAATAGAGTAAAATAATAAATGTAATAATAAATAGAGTAAAATAATAAATGTAATAATAATAGAGTAAAATGATATAGTAATGATAAATAGAGTAAAATAATAAATGTAATAATAATGGAGTAAAATGATGAATACAGTAATAATAAATAGAGTAATATAATAAATGTAATAATAAATAGAGTAAAATAATAAATGTAATAATAATGGAGTAAAATGATAAATATAGTAATAATAAATAGAGTAATATAATAAATGTAATAATAAATAGAGTAAAATAATAAATGTAATAATAATGGAGTAAAATGATAAATATAGTAATAATAAATAAAGTAAAATAATAAATGTAATAATAATGGAGTAAAATGATAAATATAGTAATAATAAATAGAGTAATATAATAAATGTAATAATAAATAGAGTAAAATAATAAATGTAATAATAATGGAGTATTATATATTACACTGTGCTATACCACTAAACAGCAATATTATTAGTACTATTACATGTAATATAAAATATAATTTTGTATTATTATAGTGTTTTATTATTAGAACTATATTGTATTATATTATGATCAATATTATATGCACATAAATTATATTATATTATTAGAATAGCACAATATTAGTATTATGTATTACTATATTGTACTATACCATTATACTGTAATATCATTAGTAATATTACATGTCATATAAAGTATATTATTATATTGTAGTATTATCATTAGTATTATACTGCATTATAATATGATGATCAATATTATATGTACATATAATATATTTTAATTATTAGCACAGCACAATATTAGTATTATATATTACTATATTGTAGTATACCACAATATGGCAATTATATTAGCAATATTACATGTAATATAAAATAGGTAAAAATAACATGTAATATAAAATATATAATAATTTAAAAATCCATTTAAACATTAAGGTATGCTATAGTATAGTATGTAATATTATTAATCAGCATCCATGATTTTCATATATATATATTATTGTTTGAGACCTCCACATATGTGTGTGTGTGTGTGTAGGCCTCAAAGAATACTATATTATTATTTCATTTTCATATATATATTATTTTATTTTCATATATACATACATACATACATATATATATATATATATATATATATAGTATTGTTTGAGGCCTCCACATATGTGTGTGTATAGGCTTCAAATAATACTCTCTCTCTCTCTCTCTCTCTCTCTCTCTCTCTCTCTATATATATATATATATATTCTGAGTCCTCCACATATATGTGTGTATAGGCCTCAAAGAATACTATATTATTATTTCAATTTCATAGAGAGAGAGAGTATTCTTTGAGGCCTCCACATATGTGTGTGTAGGCCTCAAAAAGTGCTATATTATTGATTCTCATGTATGTATATATATATGTGGAGGCCTCAAAGAAAGTGTGTATATATATATATATATATATATATATATATATATATATATATATATATAAAATTGTTTGAGGCGTCCACATATGTGTGTGTGTGTGTGTAGGCCTCAAATAATACTATATTACTATTATATTTCATATATATATATATTTCTTTGAGGCCTCCACATATGTGTGTGTGTGTGTGTGTGTGCTTGTGTGTGTGTGTGTGTGTAGGCCTCAAAGAATACTATATTATTATTTTAATTAGATAGATAGATAGATAGATAGTATTGTTTGAGGCCTCCACATATATGTTTGTGTGTAGGCCTCAAAGAATACTATTATTTTATTTTCATATATATATACTGTATATATATATACATATATGTGTGTGTGTATTCTTTGAGGCCTCCACATATGTGTGTGTGTGTGTAAGCCTCAAAGAATACTATATTATTATTTCTACTGAACATTAATTGAATAAGTTTTATTGTTCTAGCCATAGGCCATGACAAATTAAGCACACATATTAGTGACATCCAAAGTACACATCACAATATAAAACTTCAGTACAAATATTAAAACTCATTAAAACTGACTCTTTAAATTCCAGTCATGTCTACAACGCACTGTATCATTATTTCATTTTCTCATATATATATATATATACCGGTATATGTATGTATGTATGCTATATTATTATTTTAATTAGATAGAGAGAGATTATTCTTTGAGGCCTCCACATATGTGTGTGTGTAGGCCTCAAAGAATACTATATTATTATTTTAATTATAGATAGATAGCATTGTTTGAGGCCTCCACATATATGTTTGTGTGTAGGCCTCAAAGAATACTATTATTTTATTTTCATATATATATATATACGGTATACACACACGTAGAGAGTGTGTGAGTGTATTATTTGAGGCCTCCACATATATGTGTGTGTGTGTGGACGCCTCAAAGAATACTATATTATTATTTCATTTTCATATATATATAGAGAGAGATTATTCTTTGAGGCCTCCACATATGTGTATGTGTGTGTGTAGGCCTCAAAAAGTGCTATATTTTTATTTGATTTTCATATATATATATAGTTTGAGGCCTCCACATATGTATGTGTGTGTAGGCCTCAAAAAGTGCTATATTATTATTTTAATTATTGATAGATAGATAGATAGATAGTATTCTTTGAGGCCTACACATGTATGTTTGTGTGTAGGCCTCAAAGAATATATATTTTATTTTCATATATATATGTGTGTGTATTATTTGAGGCCTCCACATATATGTGTGTGTGTGTGGACGCCTCAAAGAATACTATATTATTATTTCATTTTCATATATATAGAGAGAGAGATTATTCTTTGAGGCCTCCACATATGTGTATGTGTAGAGTAGGCCTCAAAGAGTGCTATATTTTTTTTGATTTTCACATATGTGTACATATGTGTATGTGTAGGCCTCAAAAGGTGCTATACTATTATTTGATTCTCACAGAGAGAGAGATAGTATTGTTTGAGGCCTCCACATATGTATGGGCGTAGGCCTCAAAAAGTGCTATATTATTATTTGATTCATATATACATATGTGTGTGTGTGTGTGTAGGCCTCAAAGAATTATATATTATTATTTTAATTATTGATAGATAGATAGATAGATAGTATTCTTTGAGGCCTACACATGTATGTTTGTGTGTAGGTCTCAAAGAATACTATTATTTTATTTTCATATATATATATACACACACACACACACAGGTGTGTGTGTGTGCGTGCGTGTTTTCTTTGAGGCCTCCACAGATGTGTGAGTGTCTGTATGTGGACGCCTCAAAGAATGCTATAATATTTCATTTTCATATATATATGTGTGTGTGTGTGTGTGTGTGTGTGTCAGGTGTGTGTGGGAATGCAATGCAAAGGGAATGTGTGTGTAGGCCTTGCATGCAATCTTGCAAACACACTCTTATATTGGTGACTCAAAGGCTGCTCATGCAAAGAATGCAATATATGCAAAGGGAATGCAATCAATAGATATATAGAGCTTTGCAAAGGGAATATATATATATAGATTGCATTCCCTTTGCATTGCAAATATATATTGATTGCATTCCCTTTGCATTGCATATATATATTGATTGCATTCCCTTTGCATTGTGTGTATGTATATATATATATTGATTGCATTCTCTTTGCATTGTGTGTATATACCGTATATATATATTGCATTCCCTTTGCATTGCATTTATATATTGATTGCATTCCCTTTGCATTGTATATATATATATTGATTGATTGCATTCCCTTTGCATTGCATATATATATATTGATTGCATTCCCTTTGCATTACATATATATATATTGATTGCATTCCCTTTGCATTGCATATATATATTGTATTCCCTTTGCATTGTATATATATATAGATTGCATTCCCTTTGCATTGCATATATATTGATTGCATTCCCTTTGCATTGCATATATATATATATAGATTGCATTCCCTTTGCATTGCATATATATTGATTGCGTTCCCTTTGCATTGCATATATATATTGATTGCGTTCCCTTTGCATTGTATATATATAAAATATATTGATTACATTCTCTTTGCATTGCATATATAAATATATATTTCATTCCCTTTGCATTCCATATATATATAGATTGCATTCCCTTTGCATTCCATATATATATTGCATTCCCCTTGCATTGCATATATATATTGATTGCATTCCCTTTGCATTCCATATATATATATATTGATTGCATTCCCTTTGCATTGTGTGTGTGTGTATATATATTGCATTCCCTTTTCATTCCATATATATATATATATTGATTGCATTCCCTTTGCATTGCATATCTATATTGATTTTATTCCCTTTGCATTGTTGATTGTATTATATATTGCATTCCCTTTGCATTGCATATATATTGATTGATTGCATTCCCTTTGCATTGCATATACATATTGATTTTATTCCCTTTGCATTGTGTGTGTGTGTGTGTATATATATATTGCATTCCCTTTGCATTGTATATATATATTGATTGCATTCCCTTTGCATTGCATATACATATTGATTTTATTCCCTTTGCATTGTGTGTGTGTGTGTGTATATATATATTGCATTCCCTTTGCATTGTATATATATATTGATTGCATTCCCTTTGCATTGCACTAAGTGAGCCGCCCAAGTAAGAGTGAGTTCGCAAGCTGCCCGGGAGGAGGAGGAGGCGTTGCAAGAGAGCGAGAGTGCTACATTTTGCAAGAAAGCAAGCCAGAGGGAGGCTTGGAACGAAAGCGCGCGCCGGAGTGACAGGCGGCGAGAGGCCCCGCCCCTTTCCCCGGGTCTCCGCTCCTTTCCCCGGGCTTCTCATTTTCCGTTGGACTCGGGAAGGAGCGCCTGGGGCGAGCGGAGCCTCTCTCTTCCTCTCTTTCGGACTCTGCCGTCGAGGGTCCCTCTCTCTCTGAGCCTGCCGCCAGCATGTCGTTCCGCTTCGGCTTCTACCGGACGGCCACGACCCGGGAGCGGGTGGAGCGCCCCGCGGAGCGCCCCTCGGCCAACCGCTCGGGCGAGATCACCCCGGCGGGCCTGCCCCCGCGCAGCCTGCTGGACCACCTGGTGTGCGAGATGCAGAACCACCTGGACGAGATGGAGCGGATGCGGCAGGTGCTGTGCGACGCCTACCCCAAGCTCAACTCCTGGAGCGACCTGCGCCCCAGCATCAAGGGCTCCTCCTCGCAGGAGTGCGAGAGCGGCAGCGCCGGCGGCGGCATGGACGACCGGGGCTTCTGCTACTGCCTCGACCTGCCGGGCTTCCAGCCCGAGGAGGTCTCCGTCAAGGTCGACGGGAGGAAGATCCAAGCCTCCGGCAAGCAGGACCGCCGCGCCCGGGGCCAGGACGGCTGCGTCTCGCAGGAGATGCGCGAGATCCGCAAGGAGATGATGCTGCCGTGCGACGCCGACCCCTGCGGCATGAGCTGCTGCTTCTTCCCCGACGAGGGCCGGCTCCGCATCCAGGCCCCGCGCGTGGGCTCCGCGCCCCTGGCCGAGAAGAGGAGCGTGGCCATCGCCATCTGCCGCGTCGAGAACACCAACACCAACGCCATCCCGCCCGAGGGCAGCGACAACCCGCCCGCCTCCCCGGAGAAGGACGCCGCTGGCTCCAAGTAGAGGGGGCCCACGGCCACCCGAACCCGACGCCCAAGGGAGAAGGCCCCGGTCTACACGGCAGCGGGGTTGTTGCGGTTTGGGAGCGGGTTTGAAGCGCTTTTTCAGCCTGGCGCATTTGGGTTGTCGGGCGCGCCGTTTGCGCCCTGCGTTCGCGCGCCGTTGCGCAATTGTTTTTGGAGACACTTTGGAGAGGTTTCCAAGGGCGGCTTTGGACTCCAACTCCCACAATTCCTAGCAGCCTACTGGCTGCTAGGAATTGTGGGACTTGGAGTCCAAAAACCCCCGAAGTTATGGTCTCCAAATCCATAACTTGGTTGGGAGGGTTTTTTTTTTTTTGAAACATCTCTACCTGGATTTCAGTCCAAACTTAAGTATTTCCAGTCCCAAGAGGAGGATTCTAAGGGTTCCTTTTCAGTCTGTTTTGGGGGACCTTAAAATACCACCTTAAGATGTGAATCTCAGTCTATTTTGGAGACCTTAAAATACCACCTTAAGATGTGAATCCTTACCAATTCAAACTTTGTTATATGGGAATGTCATTCCATCCCTAGAGGGATACTTTTGAGTCTCGGAGTTTTTGGGGACCTTAAAATACCACCTTAAGATGTGAATCTTCAGTCCGTTTTGGAAACCTTAAAATACCACCTTAAGATGTGAATCCTTACCAATTCAAACTTTGTTATATGGGAATGTCATTCCATCCCTAGAGGGATTCTTTTGAGTCTCGGAGTTTTTGGGGACCTTAAAATACCACCTTAAAATGTGAATCATTACCAATTCAGACTTAAGAATTATATGGGAATGTATTTCCATCCCAAGAAGGGATTCTTTCGAGTCTCTCTTAGAGAACTTAAAATACCACCTTAAGATGTGTGAGTTCTTAGCCATTCAAACGGGATTCTTTTGAGTCTCTCTTGGGAGTTTTTGGGGACCTTAAAATACCACCTTAAGATGTGCGTCCTTAGCCATTCAAACGGGATTCTTTTGAGTCTCTTGGGAGTTTTTGGGGACCTTAAAATACCAACTTAAGATGTGCGTCCTTAGCCATTCAAACGGGATTCTTTTGAGTCTCTTGGGAGTTTTGGGGGACCTTTAAATACCACCTTAAGATCTGAGTCCTTAGCCATTCAAACGGGATTCTTTTGAGTCTCTTGGGAGTTTTGGGGGACCTTTAAATACCACCTTAAGATCTGAGTCCTTAGCCATTCAAACGGGATTCTTTTGAGTCTCTTGGGAGTTTTGGGGGACCTTTAAATACCACCTTAAGATCTGCGTCCTTAGCCATTCAAACGGGATTCTTTTGAGTCTCTTGGGAGTTTTGGGGGACCTTTAAATACCACCTTAAGATCTGAGTCCTTAGCCATTCAAACGGGATTCTTTTGAGTCTCTCTTGGGAGTTTTTGGGGACCTTAAAATACCACTTTAAGATGTGAGTCCTTACCAATTCAAACTTGAGTATTGGATGGGAATATATTACCATCCCAAGAAGGATTCTTTCGAGTCTCTCTTAGAGACCTTAAAATGCCACCTTAAGATGTGAGTCCTTAGCCATTCAAACGGGATTCTTTTTGAGTATCGGAGTTTTTGACTACCTTAAAAAAAACCACCTTAAGATGTGAATCCTTACCAATTCAAACTTAAGTATTATATGGGAATGTATTTCCATCCCTAGAGGGATTCTTTTGAGTCTTTCTCTTGGGAGTTTTTGGGGACCTTAAAAAAATACCACCTTAAGATGTGAGTCCTTAGCCATTCAAACTTAAGTATTATATGTATTTCCATCCCTAGAGGGATTCTTTTGAGTCTTTCTCTTGGAGTTTTTGGGGACCTTAAAAATACCACCTTAAAATGTGAGTCCTTAGCTATTCAAACTTTAGTATTAGATGGGAATGTATTTCCATCCCTAGATGGATTCTTTTGAGTCTCAGTTTTTAGGGATCTTAAAATACCATCTTAAGATGTGAGTAGTTAGCCATTCAAGCTTAAGTATTGTATTATATGTATTTCCATCCCAAGAGGATTCCAAGGGTTCCCTTTGAGTCCCTTTTGTTTTTGGGGACCTTAAAATTAAAATACCACCTTAAGATGGGAATGTATTTCCATCCCAAAAGGGATTCTTTTGGGTCTTGGAGTTTTGGGGGACCTTAAAATACCACCTTAAGATGTGAATCTCCAGCAATTCAAGCTCAAGTATTATATGGGAATGTATTTCCATCCCTAGAGGGGGATTCTTTTGAGTCTCAAAGTTTTTGGGGACCTTAAAATACCACCTTAAGATGTGAGTCCTTAGCCATTCAAATTTAAGTATTATATGTATTTGCATCCCAAGAGGGATTCTTTTGAGTCCCTTCTGTTTTTGGGGACTTTAAAATACCACCTTAAGATGTGAACCTTCAGCAATTCAAACTTAAGCATTATATTTCCATCCCAAGAGGATTCTAAGGGTTCCTTTTGAGTCTCTGTTTAAAATACCACCTTAAGAGGTGAATCGTCAGCCATTCAAACTCAAGTGTTATATGGGAATGCATTTCTTTTAACTCTCTCTTGGAGTTTTTGGGGACCTAAAAAGACCACCTTAAGATGTTAAGTATATGAGAATGTATTTCTAGTCCAAGAGGATTCTAATGGTTCCTTTGAGAGTTTTTGGGGACCTTAAAAGACCACCTTATGATTCGAATCCTAAGTTTTGGAGACTTGAGAGTTTTTGGACTGACAACTCCAAATCCACAACGCCTCCAAATGCAATACTTAAGTATATGGGAATGTATTTCCATCCCAAAAGGGTTCCTTTTGAGTCTTTTGGAGTTTTTGGGGACCTTAAAATACCACCTTAAGATGTTAAGTATATGAGAATGTATTTCTATCCCAAAAGGGTTCCTTTTGAGTTTACTTTGGAGTTTTGGGGGACCTTAAAAGACCACCTTATGATGCGAATCCTAAGTTTTGGAGACTCCTAAGATCTTTTGGACTGGCAAATCCATAACGCCTCCAAATCCAATACTTAAGTATATAAGGCAATGTATTTCCATCCCAAGAGGATTCTAAGGGTTCCTTTGGAGTTTTGGGGGACTTTAAAAGACTACCTTAAGATGTGCATCCTTAGCAAAGTTTTGGAGACTCTTTGGACTGGCAGTTTCCAAAGCCAGATACACAATTGTCATCTCAGTTTTGGAGACTTCTGAGGTTTTGGAGTGACACCTTCCAAAGCCAGATACACAATCGTCATCTAAGTTTGAGGACTGAGTTTTGGAGACTTTAGAAGTTTTGGACTGACATCTTCCAAAGCCAGATACACAACACCCATCTAAGTTTGGCCAGATACACAATTGTCATCTAAGTTTTGGAGACTTTTGGGGTTTGGGACTGACACCTTCCCAAAGCCCAGATACACAACTACCGTCTAAGTTTGAAGGCCGCCAGTGTCATTCCACGATATGGGGACTTCTACAGATCCAGCCCAAGAGGAAAGAAAAGACAATATCGTTTGCGTTCCCTTCACGTTCGATGAATTTTGGGGGGGACTTTGCAAGAAGAGAGTCCAACTTGTACATTGGGGAAAGTTTGGTAACTGGAGGAAATGTCCCTTTGTGTATCTATCTAATGAATTGCAAAAAAGCCTTCGACAATGAATTGCAAAGAGTTCTTGGTTTATGAGTTTCAATAAAAGTTTTGTTTTTGAGCATCCCATGTTTCGTGTTTGTGTGGATTTTTTTAAAAAACCCTGGATATGTTAGTTTTATATAAATATATATACACATAGATGCACGCGCACACACATATACCGTATATACTGAAGTACAAGCCGGCCCATAATAATAAGAGTAAAATAATAAATAATGGAAATGTAATAACAGGAATAATAGTGTATAATGAGAAATAATCATAAAAATTGAGTAAAATAAATGTAATAATAATAGAGTAAAATAATGGAAATATAATAGGAATAATAGTGTAAAGTGAGAAATGTAATAAAAATAGAGTAGAATGGTAAATGTAATAGAAAATTAATGGAAATGTAATAATAGGAATAGTGTAAAATTAGAAATATAAAAATAGTAAAATGGTAAATGTAATAGAGTAAAATAATGGAAATGTAATAACAGGAATAAAAGTGTAAAAAGAGAGTAAAATAATGGAAATGTAATAACAGGAATAAAAGTGTAAAAAGAGATATGTAATAAAAATAGAGTAAAATAATGGAAATGTAATAAGAACAGGAATAAAAGTGTAAAATGAGAAATGTAATAAAAAATAGTAAAATTGTAAATTTACAGAGTAAAATAAGGAAAATGATAGTGTAAACTGAGAAATGTAATAATGGAGTAAAATAATAAATTCAATGATAAAGTAAAATAATGTAATAAAACTAATAATAGAGTAAAATAATAAATAACCTTGACTTGAGTATAAGCTGAGGGGGACTTTTTTAGCCTTAAAAAAGACTGAAAAACTAGGTTTATACTCGAGTATATATCTAAATATTCTGGATTATCATTTCCTAATTTATTTAAAACATTCTGCCCTTCTCACCTTGAAGGGGGACTGGGGTGGAGCACAACATTCAAACGGAATTGTGGGAGTTGGAGTCCAACCACACACACACATCCCAAAGGGAGGGGAGGGCTGAAGCTGGCCTTGGAAAGGTCTCCAAATCTATCAGGAAACGCCTCTCTAAACCCAATACTTAAGTATATGGGAATATAATTCCAGCCCAAGAGGATTTTAAGGGTTCCTTTTGAGTCTTATTTTGGAGTTTTTGGGGTGACACCTTCCAAAGCCAGAAGCACAACCACCATCATAAATTTGAATACCGATAATATTGTAATACAATATCATAAATAATATAATAATTGTATATTATATATTACAGTGTTTCCCAACCTTTTTTGAGCCGCGGCACACTTTTTACATTTGCAAAATCCTGGGGCACACCACCAACCAAAATGACACTTTTAACACACTCATACATATAGTTAATATGCTTTTAAATGTATTTATACACTCAGTGTGAAACCTGGGCCTGTTTCGATGAACTCAACATAGATATCCTGGCAGGAATGGCAGAAAGACACAAACTTCCCACAGAACTCCCATAACCAAGAGAAAATGCTATAAGAGTTTGGTGGGCATTGACCTTGAGTTTTGGAGTTGTAGTTCACCTATATCCAGAGAGCCCTGTGGACTCAAACAATGTTGGATCAGGACCAAACTTTGCATGAATACTCAATATGCCCAAATATGAACACAGATGGAGTTCAGGGGAAATAGACCTTGACATTTGGGAGTTGTAGTTGCTGGGATTTATAGTTTCCTTACAATCAAAGAGCATTCTGAACCCCATCAATGATAGTACTGGGCCAAACTTGCCACACAGAACCCCCAGGAGGCAAGAGGAGGTCTCTACTTGGGGAAAGGGGGGCGGGCCTTCCCAATGCATGGAGAGGGAGAGATCAAGTAGACAACGGGTGGGTGTGTGGGGCGGGGAGGGGTGTTTGTAATTTTGTGCCTTTATCGAGGTAGGTTTCTTAGGGTTTTTATATTTCAGCAAACTAGACTCCCCCCTCCTCTCCTGGAGGTTCCAATTTCCCACGGCACACCTGATGATCGCTCACGGCACACTAGTGTGCCCCGGCACACTGGTTGGGAAACACTGATATATTACCGTGTTTCCCGAAAGGATGACACCCCCGCTTGTAAGACGTATCGGGGGTGTCAGAGGGGGCGGCTTATATAAGCCGGACCCCGAAAGTAAGACGTACCGCGGGCGGCATGGCGTGGCTTCCTGGCTGGGCGATGAGAGGCTCCCGGAGGGGCTCAAAAGGGGCCCGGAATCGTCCTCTTCCTTCCAGCGGCGCCTTTTCCCTCCGCCGGTTCCGCCCCTCCCTTCAGTGAAGGGAGGAGGGGTGGAGCGCCGCCCGGAGAGGGAAAGCGGGCGGAAGTCCCGCCCGCACGCGACTCAGGCGTCTTTCTGTGCGGGCGGGACTTCCGCCGCGCCCTCTCTCTCGCTGGTGGCGGCTCCGCCCCTCCCTTCACTGAAGGGAGGGGGCGGAACCGGCGAGAGGGAAAGGCGCCGCTGGGAGGAAGAGGAGGAGGATGGAAGGCGCCGCTGGAAGGAAGAGGAGGAGGATTCCGGGCCCCTTTTGAGCCCCTCTGGGAGCCTCTCGTCGCCCAGCCAGGAAGCCACGCCATGCCGCCCGCAGTAAGTCTTACTTTCGTCTTACTTTCGGGGTACCGTCGCCCAATATAAGACGTACCCCGAGAGTAAGCTGTAGTGGGGATTTTGGGGGTCAAAAGAAAGTAAGACGCTGTCTTACTTTCGGGGAAACACGGTACATCTAATATTGCATCAGTGGTATTGAGCAATATAGTAATATATAATAATATTGTGCTATGCTAATAATATATTGCAGGAATATATCATTTATTTATTCGGTCTTGTATACCGCTCCTTCCGGCAGGCTCGGGGCAGTTCACACACAACCAAGCAACACACAATGTAAAACAATAGCAATAAAACAACGAACAGTAGATAAAATTGCATAAAATGTCATAAGCAAAAAACAATGGGCGGTTACATATCCGGGAATTCAATTAAAGGCAAGCCTGAACAAGATGGTTGTGCATGCCCTCCGGAATGGAACGAGCTCAACGATGGCGCGGACATCATCCGGCAATGTATTCCATAATGCCGGGGCAGCAACTGAGAAGGCCCGTTGCCTGGTGGTAGACAGATGGCAGGAGCGGATTGTTGGTACAGCTAATAAATTTCGCTCTTCCGAGCGCAGTGATCTCGGGGGAACATACGGGGTAAGGCGGCCCCTCAGGTACACTGGCCCTAGACCAGTGTTTCCCAACCTTTTTTGAGCCGCGGCACACTTTTAACATTAAAAAAATCCGGGGGCACACCACTAACCAAAATGACACAAAATGACACTCTTAACAGTAAAGAATAGCTGGGGGATGGTGGCCTGCTGGGAGCAGCTGCTGGGAGTGCCAAAGCTGGGGGGAGGGGGTGGAGCCAGGCCACGCCATGCCCCGCTTCTCCCCCCAGCTTCAGCTCTCCCACAGAGGAGGAGCATGAGTGGTGGGCGGGCTTCAGTGGCCGGGGCTCCCCCTCCAGGCGGCTTCAGCGAGCGAGGGGCGAGAGTCATGGCGGGAGACATGGCGGATTGGAGGCTGGCTGGGCCCCCGGCCCCTTCCTTTTCTTCGCCGCCGCCCAGCCCTTCCTCCTCCCCCAAGCAGCAGGAGTTCGGCAGGAGGGGGGAAGGAAGGGGGGCACAGAGCTTTTCTCGCGGCACACCAGGAGTTCCGTCACGGCACACTAGTGTGCCACGGCACACTGGTTGAGAAACACTGCCCTAGACCATGCAAGGCCTTAAAGGTCAAAACCAGCACCTTGAAGACAATTCGGTACTCGATTGGTAGCCAGTGCAATTGCTGTAAGATGGGAGTAACATGCTCTCTTGCTGATGCTCCCACCAGCAAGCGAGCCGCAGCATTTTGCACTAGCTTGAGTTTCTGGATTGTCGACAAGGGAAGGCCTATGTAGAGGGCGTTACAGTAGTCTAGTCTCAAGATGACCGTCGCTTGGATTACCGTAGCCAGGTCGTTCCTGGACAAGTAGGGGGCCAGTCGCCTAGCCTGTCGTAGGTGGGAAAATGACGTTTTGCTGACTATGGAGACCTGGGCCTCCATGGTCAACAATGGGTCCAATTGAACCCCCAGGCTTTTTACCAAAGATGACGGGCTTAGCTGCTCGCCATCCAGGTTAGGCAACCGGCACTCATCCAGCCCAGGCCGACCAGACCACAGGATCTCCGTCTTCGATGGATTCACCTTCAGCCGGCTGGAACGCAGCCATCCAGTCACGGCTTCTAGGCATTGCTGGAAACAATCGGGTACGGTGTCCGGCCTGCCGTCCATTCTCAGCACAAGCTGGGTGTCATCGGCGTACTGATAACACTCCAGACCAAAGTCGCGCACCAGCTGGGCCAGAGGATGCATGTAGATGTTGGAACAATAAAGGGGAGAGGATGGCTCCCTGGGGGACCCCACAATTTAATGGGAGTCTCCCAGAGACCTCCCCCCCCCTCTCCACTCGTCCCCGGTCTTGGAGGAAGGAGGCCACCCATTTAATATTAATGATAATATTGTAATACAATATCACAAATAATATAATATAATAATTGTATATTATATATTACTTCTAATATTACTAATATTGCAGCATAGTGGTATAGAGCAATATAGTACTAATATTGTGCTATGCTAATATATTGCAGGAATATATAATATTGATATTGTAATACAATATCACAAATAATACAATAATTGTGTATTATATATTACATCTAATATTACTAATATTGCAGCATAGTGGTATAGAGCAATATAGTAATATATAGTACTGATACTGTGCTATACTAATAATATATTGTACTAGCTGTACCCGGCACGCGTTGCTGTGCCCTTTTTAGGAGATGCGAGAAAGTCCAATCATCCACGGTGTGCCCTCCTCTAAACTGCAGTTGGATGGAGTGTGGGTCATGGGGGGCATGGTGTGCCAAGTTGGGTCTTTATTGGTCTTGGTTCTGGGCCACAGTGGTCTGTGGGGAATGATGGGTTTTGAAGTACTACAAATCCCATTTTCCATGGTGGTACTTCAAGTCCCATCATGCATGGTCGGGGCTCTGTGTGCCAAGGTAGGTTACTGTAAATTCAGGCCATACGCAATGTCCCATGAGCTGAGGCCTAGTTAGGAACAGCAAGTTAATGAAGCCTTACTGTCAATTCAGGCCATACACAATATCCAATGAGCTGAGTGAGGCCTAGTCGGGAGAATCAAGTTAATGAAGTCTTACTGTCAATTCAGAGCGTAAACAGCTTCCCAGTAAGTGAGGGCTAGTTAGGGAAATCAAGTTAATGAAGTCTTACTGTCAATTTAGAGCGTAAACAGCTTCCCAGTAAGTGAGGGCTAGTTAGGGAAATCAAGTTAATGAAGCCTTACTGTCAATTTTGGGCGTGGTCTGTGATTTTTTGGGGTGTAAATTTTAGGTTGGAAGTGATTTGGGTGTTTGTGTTGGGGATTGGCTCAGGCCTTTTCCTTATTCTGTTTTGGCAGTTTATTATGGATCGGAATTTTCATGTTGGCTGGCCAGTGCAGCAGTTATGCAAATCCGCCCTTATTGGCAGCCAATCATGTTGTTCAGAATGTAGAGGCTGGGTGAGTCTTTGGCTGCCCCGGAGGATGCTGGTAAATGTAGTTTTATTTTTACTCGTTGTTTTGGGGGCCTTTTAGGTTTTGGGGGGGAGTTTCTTTGCTACAAACGTACCTTGCTTGAGGCCTATTTCTGTTGGCAAGTATTGTGTTTCTGCGTTGTATGGTTTCTTTGTTTGAGGTATACATCACATGACGTGAACCCATTTATATAATAGATTACATATATTGATAATGTAATACATAATAATAATAGAATGTAACAATTTGGAGACTTGACTTTTTGGACTGGCACTTTCCAAAGCCCAAAAACACAACCTCCACCAAAGTTTGAATACTGAGTTTTGGAGGCTTTAGAGGTTTTGGAGTGACGCCATCCAGAGCCAGGTACACTCGGCCATTTTAAGTTTGAAGCGCATCACACACCATCTTAAGTTTCAATACTGTTGGTGTCACTCTATGATATGGGAACGTAGATCCAGCCCAAGAGAAAAGACAGTATCACTCCAGTTCCTTCATATTTGATGATTGGGGGGGGGGGGGGGGACGACTTTGCAAGAAGAAGAAGAGTCCAACTTGTACATTGTGAAGCCTTGAGAAAAGTTTGGCAAATGGAGAAAAGTCCTTTTGTGTATTTATTTATTTACAGTATTTATATTCCGCCCTTCTCACCCTGTAGAGGACTCGGGGCGGATTACATTGTACACATACATGGCAAACATTCAATGCCATAGAGACACACAACATATATAGACAGACACTCAGAGGCTATTTAACATTCCAGCTTCTGGCCACCAGGGGAGCTGTTGCTTCCTCATTCTTTTCATACTTCCTGGAGATTTTTATGGCCTCATAAATCAGTTAAATTACCCTCCCCACAAAGTGGTCCCTAAATTTCCTACTTGACAGATGCAACTGTCTTTCGGGCTGCAAAGGTCGACCACAAGCTACACAGTTTTGGTCGGGAGCTCACTCCGACCCAGGCTGGCTTCGAACTCATGACCTTTTGGTCAGTAGTGATCTTCATGCAGTTGACTCCCAGCCAGCTGTGCCACAGTCCCGATGCTGAACATGATCACACTATTGGACATGGTGACACTTTTCTGCGCTTGGAAGAACATGGTCTCCCAACAGGGTTGGACATGGTGACACTTTTCTGCGCTTGGAAGAACATGGTCTCCCAACAGGATTGGACATGGTGACACTTTTCTGCGCTTGGGGGCATAAAGAAATTTCCATCTACTGTTGACTTGTGTAATCAGCACTTACCGTATATACTTGAGTATAAGCCGACACAAATATAAGCCGAGGCACCCAATTTTACCACAAAAAACTGGGAAAACATATTGACTCGAGTATGAGCCAAGGGTGGGAAATGCAACCGCTATGGGTAAATGTCAAAATAAAAATAGATACCAATAAAATTACATTAATGAGACATCAGGAGGTTAAATGTTTTTGAATATTTACATAAAACTGAAGTTCAAGAGAAGACTCCCCAACTCTGATTAAACCATTATTCTAACCTTCAATGTAAATGTGCTTAAGTATCCTTCCAATAATAATAAAGAGAAGAAAATCATAAATATTATTATAATAATAATAGAGTAAAGGAAACATAATAACAGTCATATAGAGTAAAATAACAAATGTAATAGTAAAGTAAAATAATAAATGTAATAATAATAAATAGAGTAAAATCATAAATGTTATAATAATAGAGTAAAATAAGGGAAACATAATAAGTCATAATAGAGTAAAATAACAAATGTAATAGTAATAATAAATAGAGTAAAATCATAAATATGATAATAGTAGAGTAAAATAAGGGAAACAATAATAGTCATAATAGAGTAAAATAATAAATGTAATAACAACAATAATAAAGTAAAATAATAAATGTAATAATAATAAATAGAGTAAAATAAAGGAAACATAATAACAGTCATAGAGTAAAATAACAAATGTAATAATAATAATAAAGTAAAATAATAAATGTAATAATAAATAGAGTAAAATCATAAATGTTATAATAATAGAGTAAAATAAGGGAAACATAATAATAACAGTCATAATAGAGTAAAATAACAAATGTAATAATAATAGAGTAAAATCATAAATATGATAATAATAGAGTAAAATAAGGGAAACATAAGTCATAATAGAGTAAAATAATAAATGTAATAATAACAATAATAAAGTAAAATAATAAATGTAATAATAATAAATAGAGTAAAATCATACATGTTATAATAATAATAGAGTAAAATAAGGGAAGCAATAATAACAGTCATAATAGAGTAAAATAACAAATGTAATAATAAGAATAAATAGAGTAAAATCATAAATATTGTGATAATAATAATAGAGTAAAATAAGGGAAACAATAATAGTCATAAGAGTAAAATCATAAATGTTATAATAATAATAGAGTAAAATAAGGGAAACAATAATAGTCATAATAGAGTAAAATAATAAATGTAATAACAACTATAATAAAGTAAAATAATAAATGTAATAATAATAAATAGAGTAAAATAAAGGAAACAGAATAACAGTCATAGAGTAAAATAACAAATGTAATAATAATAAAGTAAAATAATAAATGTAATAATAAATAGAGTAAAATCATAAATGTTATAATAATAATAGAGTAAAATAAGGGAAACATAATAATAACAGTCATAATAGAGTAAAATAACAAATGTAATAATAATAAATAGAGTAAAATCATAAATATGATAATAATAGAGTAAAATTAGGGAAACATAAGTCATAATAGAGTAAAATAATAAATGTAATAATAACAATAATAAAGTAAAATAATAAATGTAATAATAATAAATAGAGTAAAATCATAAATGTTATAATAATAATAGAGTAAAATAAGGGAAACAATAATAACAGTCATAATAGAGTAAAATAACAAATGTAATAATAAGAATAAATAGAGTAAAATCATAAATATTGTGATGATAATAATAGAGTAAAATAAGGGAAACAATAATAGTCATAATAGAGTAAAATAATAAATGTAATAATAATAAAGTAAAATAATAAATGTAAAATAATAACAACAACGTAAAATAATAAATAACCTTGACTCAAGTATAAGCCGAGGCGGACTTTTTCAGCCTACAAAAAGGGATGAAAAGCTAGTCTTATACTCAAGTATATACCATAATTTAGTTCTTCCCTGAAGTGGTAACGATATGGGGGGGGGGGAGTCTATCGAGATGAGGCTTTGGATGTTTACACGACACCCGACTCTGCACAAAACTAATTCCCCGTGAGATGCCTACTAGGCAGGATTCCAGCCCAACCCTTTACTCACAGTGAGGACTGTGTTTAGTATCATAGAAGAGCTTGGGATACCCGATCCTGTTTTCCTTCTAACATCTGACCTCAAGTAACTGGGGCATGTGACTGATCCGGGAATGCAAGCCCAAAGGACCATATTCTGGACCGTTTGCGATCCAAATGCCTGAATATTGCTTCCCGTCTTTGCAATCCGACAAAGATATAAACAGGGAAACATTGCGCTGGGTGCATTTTGTCATATTTAAGGCTGCAGTAAGATTAAGGATTAGGGTCAGAGTTTAATGTCTGATAGATCATTACTGACCGAAAGGTCATGAGGTCAAAGCCAGCCCGGGTCGGAGTGAGCTTCCGGCCAATTGTGTAGCTTGTTGTCGACCTTTGCAACCCAAAAGACAGTTGCATCGGTCAAGTAGGAAATTTAGGTACCACCTACGTGTGGAGAGGCTAACTTAACAAACTTTACGAGGCCATGAAAAAAATCTCCAGCAAAAAGCATGCGGGGAATGCGGAAAGTACTTCATCAGTGTCGCAGATGGACGGTGAAGCGACAGCTCCCCTGGTGGCCAGAAGTTGGAATGTTAAATAGCCTCTGAGTGCCTGTCTATATGTGTTGTGTGTCTATGGCATTGAATGTTTGCCATGTATGTGTACATTGCAATTCCTTGCATGGCTGGGATTGTGATCCTTTTGCTTACTTATAGTTCAGAAAAACGGAGAAGAGGATGAGGAATAAAAAGAAGAAAAAGAGAAGAAGAGGATGAAGAAGGAGAAAAAGAGGAAAAGAAGGGGAAGAGGAGGGGAAGAGGAGGAAGAAGAAAAGGAGGGACAAAAAAGGAAGAAGAGGAGAAAGGAGAAGAGGAGGAGGAAGAAAAACGGAGAAGAGGATGAGGAATAAAAAGAAGAAAAAGAGAAGAAGAGGATAAAGAGGGGAAAAAGAAAGAGGAAAGAAAGGGGGAAGAAGAAGAGAAGGATGAGGAAGAAAAGGGGAGAAGAGGAGGAAGGAGAAGAGGAAGAAAGAAGAACGGAGAAAATGAGGAAGGAAGAAAAAAAAGAAGAAGGATAAAGAGGGGAAAAAAGAGGAGGGGAAAGGGAAGAGAAGGGGGAAGAGGAGGAGGAAGGAAAGGAGGAAGGAAAAAGGGGAGAAGAGGAGGAAGGAGAAGAGGAAGAAAGAAGAACGGAGAAGAGGATGAGGAATAAGAAGAAGAAAAAGAGAAGAAGAGGGTGAAGAAGGAGAAAAAACATGAAGAGAAAGGAGAAGGGGAAGTGAAGAAGAGGAGGAAGAAAAGGAGGAAGGAAAAAAGGAAGAAGAGGAAGAAGAGAAAGAAGAACGGAGAAGAGCATGAGGAATAAAAAGAGGAGAAGAAGAGAAGAAGGTTGAAGCAGGAAGAGGAGGAGAAAAAGAAGAGGAAGCAGAAGAGGAAACAGGAAGTAGCCCTGGAAGGTGAGTTTGTGATAGTGTGCAGAAGTATGATTGTGAGACCACAAAAGTGCCGAATCGGTGCAATTGTGCTAATGAAGGGAGATGTGATATCAATGCAATATGTACTTGCTACTACCGAGAAGAGTAGCAGGATCATGGGCCCTTTATCCCTGGATCTTATCCCAGGTTTTCTGCTTTAACCTGGATTTATATGAGTCCACACTGCCAGATAATCTGGGATAAACAGAAAACCTGGGATCAGATCCAGGGATAAAGTCTATAGAGGACTTATAGTGTCAGTATTAAACCAACTGCATGGGATGCCAGTCTGTCTGAAGACACTTTTTGATGGCATGTTAAACAGCTTCGGATTGTTGAGCCGTGGTGCTTAAAATGGTGTCAAACTGCATTATTTCTCCAGTGTAGATGCGCCTCTGACCTCAAACGGCGTCACCACTCACTTGTACTTTGACCGTGGAGATTTTGGTTTCACTACCTGGGCAAGAAAGCCGCAGCCGTCTCCTCTATAAATGGAAAACCGAAAGTTGTTTGGGAGCCAAAGAAATATAAGAAGGCCTAAAAATAATTGGTAAATAAAACAAGTAATAGGAGCTGTGCTGGTTCAGCCGAAGGAAGGCCAAGGTTTCAAAGTAGGGAAGAGGGGTCGTCAAAATGTACGGCACGCAGGAGAGACAATCGGAAATCGGCTATTAATACGTTTATATTCTCAGCGGCTTTTCTTCGCAAACGAAGATTCAGATTCAGGAAGGACTCATCCCACGTTTTCTAGAAGTGACTAAAAAGGCCAATCTGAGATAGACAAGTCCGGTTGCAGAAAGCACAGCAGAAAGTCTCCTTGGGTGACGTTGTTTCCAAGTTGCGGTCCTTTCTGCGTTGTCGAGACCTATTTGGCGTGTCTTCTCGAAAGAGGCCACAGCATTGTGGATAGTGCGTCTCCATGCCTCCCGATGTGAGGCCAGGGTGGACCATAGTTGGTGATCAATCTGGCCGAGCCTGAGATGTTGTTTCAGGGAGTCCTTATATCTCTTTTTTGGGCTGCTCTCTTGTGCTGACCCGTGGCCAGTTCACCATAGAGTAGTATCTTTGGGAGGCGGTGGTCCTCCATCCTAGAGATGTGCCCTGCCCAGCGCAGCTGTGTTCTTCATAGCATGGCCTCAATGCTGGTGATCCATGGTTGCTCAAGGACAGCAACATTCGTCTAGTGTATATTTAGGATTGTGCGAAGACAGCGCTGATGAAAGCGTTCGAGGAGTCGTAGGTGTGGGCGATAGGTGACCCATGTTTCAGACCCATAGAGGAGAACAGACAGTACGATAGCTCTGTACACAGATTTTGGTGCTTTGCCTCAGGTGCTTGTTGCTCCAGACTCTTTTGTGAAGCCTTCCAAATGCACTCTATGCCTTTGCTAATCTGTGATCTATCTCTTTGTCAATCTTGGCGTCTGAAGAGATGATGCTTCCCAGGTAGGTGAACTGCTGAATGGACTTAAGCACAGATTTGCCTATGCTGACGTGGGGACGATGGTGTTCTTCCTGTGGTGCGGGCTAGTAGAGGACTTCCGTTTTCTTCAGGCTGACTTCCAGCCCAAACAGCTCTATTATTGTTGTTGTTGTTATTTTTATTTGCAATACATCAAGATGAGTCCACAGCAGACAATGATGGTTCTTCCTGCCTATAACAGGGAAAACCAGCTGATTCCTAATCCATCTGAATACACAGATGTGTGCTTTCCATCTTAAGAACACACAAGCATCTCAAGCTCTGAGGATGACCAGCTCTGAGCATTGCAGCACACCCAAATATCTAGGAGTTACTCTGGACCGTGCTCTGACCTCGTACAAGAAGCACTGCCTGAATATCAGGCAAAAAAATAGATGCTAGAAACAATTACACCGGGGCTGTGGCGCCACTGGCCGAGGGTCAGCTGCATTAAGACCACTACTGACCGAAAGGTCATGAGTTCGAAGCCGGCCCAGGTCGGAGTGAGCTCCGACCAAAATTGTGTAGCTTGTTGTTGACCTTTGCAGCCCGAAAGACAAGTTGCATCTGTCAAGTAGGAAATTTAGGTACTACTGTGTGTGGGAAGGCTAATTTAACAAAATTTACAAGGCCATAAAAAATCTCCAGCAAAAAGCACGCGGGGAATGTGGAAAGTGCTTCATCAGTGTCACAGATGGACGGTGAAGCGAAAGCTCCCCTGGTGGCCAGAAATTGGAATGTTAAATAGCCTCTGACTGTCTGCCTATATATGTTGTATGTCTAACTGGCATTGAATGTTTGCCGTGTATATTTATTTATTTATTTATTTATTTCCACCATTTCTACCCCACTTCTTCTCAACCCCCGAGGGGGGACTCAGAGCGGCCTAACAACGGCAACAATTCGATGCCAACACAGCATACATATAATAAAAACCCCAAAACAGTTAAAATTAAATACATTAAAATACAGCAGGCATTAAAATTTGTTAAAATACAATTAACATTAAGATACATCATATATATTCACATCCCATTAAAACAGTATTCTGTCCATAATGGAAGCATTGGGTCTTGTCCACCAGTTTGCCATTTCAATCCAATCTAAAGTGCCGAATCATGCTAATGTGCAAATGCTTGGTCCCATAACCAGGATTTCACTTTTTTTCTGAATGCCAGGAGGGATGGGGTTGATCGTATATCCATAGGGAGTGCCCTGTCTTTCATCCCCACCAATGTGTATATGTGCGTTGTAATCCGCCCTGAGTCCCTTGTGGGGTGAGGAGAAGGGCCGAATATAAATACTGTAAACCAGTCTTTCTCAACCAGTGTGCCGAGGCACACTAGTGTGTCGTGACGGACCTCCTGCTGTGCCGCAAGAAAAGCTCTCTGCCCCCCTTCCCCCCCCCCCCTCCTCCTGCTGCTTGGGGGAGGAGGAAAGGCCGGGCGGCGGCAAAGAAAAAGAAGGGGCTGGGGCGCCGCCTCCTTCGGCCGTTTCCCCAGCCAGCCTCCAATCTGCCATGACTCCCACCATGACTCTCACCCCTCGCTCGCTGAAGCCGCGTGGAGGAGCCCCGCCCACTGAAGCCAATCCACCGCTTATGCTCCTCCTCTGTAGGAGAGCTGAAGCTTGGGGGAGGGGGCGGGGCATGGTGCGGCCAGTAGGAGAGCTGAAGCTCGGGGGAGGGGGAGGGGCATGGCGTGGCCTGGCTCTGCCCCCTTCCCCGGCTTCGGCACTCCCAGCAGCTGCTCCAGCCTTGAGGGACAGTGCCAAGTGGGGGTAGGGGGCGGGGCATGGCTCAGCCTGGCTCCGCCCCCTCCCTGGCTTCAGCACTCCCAGCAGCCGCTCCCAGCAGGCCACCAACCCCCAGCCGCTCTTTACTGTGTTAGAGTGTCATTTTGTGTCATTTTGGCTGGTGGTGTGCCCCCGGATTTTTTTAATGTTAAAAGTGTGCCGCGGCTCAAAAAAAGGTTGGGAAACACTGCTGTAAATAAATAAATAAAATAAAATACTGAAAACAGATATAGTAAAATCCGGAATGAGGGACGAACTTGATTTACTTTTTTTTATATTTTCTTGTACAGCATTAGAATTATATACATATCTATGTTTATTAAAATAATGAGTTTCCAAAAGCTATATATAACGAGTCTGTGGTAAATCATATGGCAAAAGTTATGAATGTGAAAGACCATCCAAGCAAGGAGCGGATGCAGCGGTTTGCTTTTCCCTCGGCCTACTGGGAATTGCAAGATTGCAAACTGGCAGGCGGGGAGAGAAACTGGGATGCTTTAAAAGCATCTGCAAAAGTGGGACGGCGGAGGATTAATGGGGGTTGTCACTGCCAAACTGGGGCAACAAATAGGAGGATAGGAAAACACAGTCTGGCCTCTTCCGAGAAATACATGAAACCCAGTGTCGACATAAGAAGGCACGAAGAAGGGACTGGTGGCGCCAGGAAGATTCAGTGCATTGGCTCACGTCCGTTTCTGCCTTTGAGCAAAGGGTTTGCGTGAATTATGAGCCGTTGCTCTGGAGGCTGGTGAGCAGCGAGTACAGCTTTTCGGTCACAGCAACCTGCGAAAGGATAACGACGCGCAAGAAGTTGTGAATCGAGCAATATCAAACAATTGGGAACATTGCTTTAAATTAAAACAAAGAATAAAAGCAGCAGAACACATTGAAAAGCCCGTTTTCTTGTCCAACAATACTTAAGTTGGAATCGTAGTACTATAGAATAGAAAGGTCCCAATCTCTTCTAATTACCGTATATACTCGGGTATAAGCCGACCCAAATATAAGCCGAGGCAACTAATTTTACCATTAAAAGCTGGGAAAATGTATTGACTCGAGTATAAGCCGAGGGAGGGAAACGCAGTAGCTACTGGTCAATTTCAAAATAAAAATAAATACCAATAAAATTACATTAATTGAGGATTCAGTAGGTTAATTTGTAATATGTAAAATATTTACATATTTTATGTAAATATTCAAAAAAAATTATGAATATTTACATAAAACATTAATTTAAGCCAAGATTGCCCAACTTTGATTAAACCATTATTCTAACCTTCAATGTCAATGTGCTACGTATCCTTCCAATAATAATGAGCGTAAAATAATAAATAGCAATAACAATTATACAGTAAAATAATAAATGTAGTAGTAATAATAATAGAGTAAAATAATGGAAATGTAATAGTAACAGAAATAATAGAATAAAATACTAAATATAACAATAATAAAAAGAGCAAAATAATAAATGTAGCAATAACAACAATTATACAGTAAAATATAAAATGTAATAATAACAATAATAAAAAGCAAAATAATAAATGTAGCAATAACTACAATTATACAGTAAAATAATACCGTAGTAACAATATTAGAGTAAAATAATGGAAATGTAAAAGTAACAGTAATAATAGAGTAAAATAATAAATATAATAATAAGAATAATAAAAAGAACAAAATAATAAATGTAGCAATAACAAAAATTATACAGTAAAATACTAAATGTAATAATATTGATGATGATAAATAGAGTAAAATAATAAATGTATATATAATAGTAATAATAATAAAGACAGAGTAAAATAATAAATAACCTTGACTCGAGTATAAAGCAAGGGGGGCTTTTTCAGCCTAAAAAAAGGACTGAAAAACTAGGCTTATACAAGAGTATATGCTAGCTTCTACACGCAAATGCATGCTGATAGAGGACAATGGGAGTTACATACCGTGTTTCCCCGAAAGTAAGACGATGTCTTACTTTCTTTTTACCCCCAAAAGCCCCACTACGTCTTACTTTCGGGGTACGTCTTATATTGGACATACCCCGAAAGAATTCTTCACCCAGTAGGGCGACGGTACCTGTGAGGGGCGACGGTACCTGTGAGGGGCGCCGCCGCGCCGGCCGCCGCACAGCCGGCCACACGGGCCGACCGCGGCACGCCTCTTGCGCGGCACGCCTCTTGCCTGGCCTCTGACGCGACGCCGCTCGCCCCGCCTCTCGCTCCTTCTTTCCCCCTCCTCGCATGGACTTTCGGGTACGGCTTACTGGGCACGGCTTACATTAGCCGACCCTTCTGACACCCCGATACGTCTTACAATCGGGGTGTCTTACTATCGGGGAAACACGGTACCATACATCTGGAGGATGGCAGATTAAGGGAAGGAATCTAATTTCTCAATGCACAGGAATATTGGATGCAATTGATTTCACCCTCAAGCTGTGGACTAATTTGTGAACAGCCAGACTTCATTGTCTATTATTTATTTATGTATATGTTTATTTATTTATTCATTCATTTATTTACAGCATATATATGCCGCCCTTCTCACCCCGAAGGGGACTCAGAGCAGCTTACAAGTTATAAGTACATACAATATATTATCTTATTAGCATAGCACAATATTAGTATTATTTATTACTATATTGTAGTATACCATTATACTGTAATATTATTAGTAATATTACATGTAATATGAAATATACAATTATTATATAGTATTAATATATTGTATTACATTATAATATTATCAATATTATGTGTATACAATATATTATATTATTAGCACAGCACGATATTATTATATATTACTGTATTGTACTATAACACTATACTGTATTATTAGTAATATTACATGTAATATGAAATATAAAATTATTATATTGTATTATTAGTATAATATTGTATTGCACTATATTAGCAATATTATCTGTATGTGATATATTATATTATTAGCACAGCACAATATTAGTATTATATATTACTCCATTGTACTATACCATAATACTGTAATATTATTAGTGATATTACATGTAATATAAAATATATAATAGGGCAGAATATAAGGTATATTATTATTATTACCCATTAATTTGTGACCAAATTACTGATTATTTATTTATCGTGTCAGAAGTGAATTGAAAAAAAAGTTATAATGTATAGGAAGACCAGATGGTGAAAACGGAAGAATGGGATCACTACTGACCGGAAGGTCATGAGTTTGAAGCCTGGGTTGGGGTGAGCTCTCAACCAAATTGTGTAGCTTGTTGTCAACCTTTGCAACCCGAAAGACAGTCAAACAGGAAATTTAGGTACCACTTTGTGGGGAGGTTAATTTAACTGATTTACGAGACCATAAAATCTCCACGAAGTATGCAAAGAATGAAGGAATGCAACAGCTCCCCCGGTGGCCAGAAGCTGGAATGTTAAATAGCCTCTGAGTGTCTGTCTATATATGTTGTTTGTCTATGCCATTTAATGTTTGCCATGTATATGTACATTGTAATCCGCCCTAAATCCCCTGCGGGGTGAGAAGGGCGAAATATAAATGATGTAAATAAATAAATAAATAAATAATAACAGAGTAAAATAATAAATAACCTTGACTCGAGTATAAGCCGAGGGAGACTTTTTCAGCCTAAAAAAGGGCTGAAAAACTAGGCTTATACAAGAGTATATACATTAACCCACTTCTAAGCAGATAATATGGATTTTATACGGCAGTGCAGAAGGTACCCCAAAGGGCCACCTAGTTTGACCCCATTCCATGGAGAAATGCGGACTGTTCCATACCTGGTAGGGCTCTGGATCCTGGAGTCTCTTATGGATAGGGTTGAGCTTATCTAAGGAGGCCTGAGCATGAGCCTTGATCTCTGCAAGGCTGGGAAGAGGCTGGCAAACCTTCAAGGAGGGAAAGGAAGAGCAGAGGGAAAGTTACAAAACTTATCTAATTAGAGCACTGATTCTCAAAGTGGGCGGTATCACCCCCTGGTGGGTGGTGAGGCGATCCAAGGGGGCGGTGGGAGGCTCAGGGAAATTTGGGGGGCGGCAGGCCCGGATCAAGGCTTGTGGCCGCCCGAGGCCACACCCGGTAAGTGCCGGGGGCCCAGGGGCTGAGGGGGCACCCGAGGGGCGGGGCCGGCGCGAGCGAGGAGGCGGCGGGCGGAAGTCCCACCCCCTAGGCGCCTGACAGGCGTCCCCCGCCGCCTCCGCGGTCGCATGCACGGGCGCCCCTCCCTCCTTCACTGGAAGAAGGAGCGGCGCGCGACCGAGGAAGAGGCGGGACTTCCTCCCGGCTCCTTTTTTTGCGCGCGGGCGGGCGCCGCGCTCCTTCTTTCAGTGAAGGAAGGAGCACGGCGCCCGCCCGCGCAAGAGAAGGAGCCGGGAAAGTCCCGCCACCTCCTCGGTCGCGCCCGCCCTTCTTCCAGTGAAGGAGGGAGGGGTGCCCGTGCATGCGACCGAGGAGGTGGCGGGGGGAAGCCTTGTCAGACGCCTAGGGGCGGGACTCCCCCCCGGCTCCTTCTCCCTCGCGCAGGAAGAGGAAGGGAGAAAAAAGGCTGGCCTAGAACCCCCCCACCACCACTCTCCTGGCTCCTCACCTCGGCTCCTCCTCTCGCTCGCTCCCTCCCTCAACAACTCACTGCAACCTAGATGCCGTGGCAACCCGAAGGTCCGGTCGCCATTTTGGCGCCCCCCCCAAGGCCGCTGCCCGAGGCCATGGCCTCGTCTGGCCTTATGGATAATCCGGGCCTGGGGGGCGGTGAATCCCTTTAAGGGGGAGGTGAACAACTGGCCATTTAGGAGGGGCCACGCGGCCCTCTTCTTTGACCCTGCCCCCTTCACTTTGACCCCCACACGCAGTGCAGTGCGAAGGCTGCAGTGCAAAGGCCTCTGCGTCCTCCGGCGGAGCCTCCCCGCCACCGCGGAAGAAAGCGCGGCCTTCCCCGGCGGAGGCAATTCATTCCAAAACCCTCCAGTATTTTCTGTTGGTCACGGGGGTTGTGTGTGCCAAGTTTGGCTCAATTCCATTGTTGGAATTAAAAATGTTCTTTGATTGTAGGTAAACCATAAATCCCAGTAACTACAACTCCTAAATGAGAAGGGCTGTTTTCTCAAAACTCCACCAGTGTTCAAATTTGGGCATATTGAGTATTCATGCCAAGTTTCATCCAAATCCATAGTTGTTTAGGTTCATAGTGCTCTCCAAATGTAGGTGAACTACATCTCCCTTAAATCACTGCCAATTCCTCCAAAACCCTATCCAGTATTTTCTGTTGGTCATGTGGGTTCTGTGTGCCAAGTTTGGTCCAGTCCTGTAATTTGTGGGGGTCTCAGTGGTCTGTGGAAGTCAGAGCTGAATCGATGGAAGGTACTGCAAATCCCATCATCCGTTGTCCATACTCCCCGAAACATATTGTGTTTGTGATTAATCACTATGCTTTAATTATGTTCAATCAGTAACAATGAAAATACATCCTGCATATTAGATATTTGCATGAGAATTCGTAAGAGGAGCAAAATTATTTATGAAGTAATAACGAAAATATGGTTGGGGGTCACCACCACATGAGGAACCTTATTTAGGGCTCACGGCATTAGAAAGGTTGAGAACCACTGCATTAATACATATATCTTTCTGTTTAATTGCTATTAATTTTTTAAAAAATTAATTTCTAGGGGGGCGGTGAGTAATTTTTTTTCTGGAAAGGGGGCGGTAGGCCAAAAAAGTTTGGAAACCACTGGCCTAGAGCAAGGACCAGCGGTGTCACTGGGGTGCATCTATACCAGGCATGGGCCAACTTTGGCCCACCCTCAAGGTGTTTTGGACTTCAACTCCCACAATTCCTAACAGCCTACCGGCTGTTAGGAATTGTGGGAGTTGAAGTCCAAAACACCTGGAGGGAGGGCCAAAGTTGGCCCATGCCTGATCTATACTGTCAACTGCAGCGAACGTATTTTGCTCCCCACCTTCCCATCTTTGAAGTACAATCGGTGCAAGGTTTCTACTGCGGCTGGAGTCACTTTCCTGGCTTCTTTGATTCTTCCCAACGGTCGGAACGCGATCTCTTGGCCGGCCTTCGGATGCGGCTCTTTTTCCAGTGCCATCAGGTCCATGCAAGGGAATCCTGCCAAATATAATAATAACAATGAAAAGTTGATAAGGAGAAGACTTGGTGATGGGTCATGAATGGAACCCAGAAGAAGGCCTGGTTCTTGCAGCCCAGGAGAAAGCCATCAGAACCAAAGCCATTAAGGCCAGGATTGAAAAATCAGCTGATGACGCAAAATGCAGACTGTGCCAGGAAGCTGATGAAACCATGGACCATCTACTCAGCTGCTGCAAGAAAATTGCACAGACTACAAACAGAGGCACAACTCTGTGGCCCAAAGGATTCACTGGAACTTATTGATTTATTTAAAACTTTTGAGGGACTCAGACCGGCATAACAGGAAAAATTCAATCCTATACTATTTAAAAACAACTACAACAACATATTAAAATACATAAAAACCCAGCATAAAACCACATCGCCATTAAAACAATTCCACTCAATCTGTAAACGTGATCATACATTCAGACAATAGCCAATCTCAGCCTATTCTGGGAAGGCTTGGTTCCACATCCAGGTCTTCACCAGCCTCCTAAAGGACAACAGAGAGGGGGCAGACCTAGCATCACTTGGGAGAGAGTTCCAGCCGAGGGGCAACCACAGAGAAGGCCCTGTCTCTCGTCCCCACCAGCCGCGCTTGTGAAGCCGGCGGGACTGAGAGCAGGGCCTCTCCGGAGGATCTTAATGTTCTTGATGGTTCGTAGGGGGAGAATCTGTTCGAACAGGTAAACTGGGCCAGAACCGTATAGGGTTTTGTAGGTTAAAATCAGCACTTTGAATTGTGCCCAGAAGCTAATTGGCAGCCAGTGGAGCTGGCGCAGCAAGGGAGTTGTATGCTCCCTGTGCCCCACTCCTGTTGCCGAATGTTAGTCCAACATTCGGCAACCTGGCTGCCGAATGTTGGACTAATTGCAGCTTCCGAGCAGTCTTCAGAGGCAACCCCACGTAGAGAGCGTTGCAGTAGTCTATTCGGGATGTAACCAGAGCGTGGACCACCGTGGCCAAGTCAGACTTTCCAAGGTACGGGCGCAGCTGGCGCACAAACCTATGTCACAAGGACCACCTGCCAGTAGTAAAGAACTGGTAAAGGGATCATAAACCTGCAAAGGGAGTGGAAAATAAACATGCAAAACTATTGTGGGACTTTTGAAAACCTGCAAAGGGATTGTGGAAAAGAAAAAAAATAAACATGCTAGGAAAAACATTGAGGAAAAACAAATTGTGGGACTGAGCTTTGGGAAATCCAGACTGAAGCAACATACCTTTGTTTTGGAACACAGATACGTCAGACAGACATCAGGCGACATTGTGGGAAAAGAAAAAATGGATTATTGATGTCACCATACTAGGAGATAGTCACATTGAGGAAAAACAAATGGAAAAACACAGCCATTCAAGCACCGGGAATGTGGCGCAGCTGGCTAAGTGTCAGCTGCATAAGATCTCTCTGACTAGTAGGTCATGAGTTCGAGGCCTGCCTGGGTTGAGGTGGGTACTCAACCTTTAAGTGTAGCCTGCTGTCGACCTTTGCAGCCCGAAAGACAGTTGGATCTGTCAAGTAGGAGATAAAGGTACCACATTAAGTGGGGAGGCAAATTTTGACTGAATTATGAGGCCATTAAAGAACTCCAGGAACGCTGAGGATTACAGAAGGAACAACAAGCGATGCTGGGAACGCTGAGAGATGAGGAGTGCATCAGCTCTCCCTGGTGGCCAGAGTTTGCCTCTGTTTGTCTATATGTGTGTATGTGGAAACGGCAGGGATTGTCTGCTAAGTATGTGTACCTGTAATCCGCTCTGAGTCCCCTTCGGGGTGAGAAGAGCGGAATATAAATAAAGTAAATAAATAAATAAAATTATCAAGATCTCAAAATCGAACTGCAAAGACTCTGGCATCAACCAGTACAGGTGGTCCCAGTGGGGATCGGCATTAGGGTTGCCACCTGTCCCGTATTATACGGGACATTCCGTATTTTTGCTCTGAAGTTTGTGTCCCGTATTTTCAGCTCCTGTCCCGTATTGACAGGACAGGTGGTAGCAGGAGGTGAGGCCGGGCCAGCAGTGAGCGCCACTGCACTGCCAGCAGCTTCTCCACGGTGCTTGCGCTCACTCGCTCACCTCGCACTAGCAGGCACGGCAGGCAGCAGAGCAGCCCCAGCAACGGCGTGCCTGCCCGGCCACAGGTGGCACCTTGCTGCGCCGCCAGGCCAACATCCCCCTTCTTCCTGGCCTGCCCCCTTCCCTATAGTGGGCTCCGCTCAGGTCAGCCAATGAGGGCAGGCCACAATGGAGCGAGAGCAGCAGAGACACCACAAGGCTGAGCAGAGAGCAGGACGACACCAAGAGAGAGAGAGAGAGAGAGAGAGAGAGAGAGAGAGAGAGAGAGAGAGAGAGAGAGAGAGAGAGAGAGAGAGAGAGAGAGAGAGAGAGAGAGAGAGAGAGAGAGAGAGAGAGGGACAGAGCCAGGTATAAAACTATTTATACCTAACGTTTGATTTTCAAGTTTTTAATGAAGTGTCCCTTATTTTTGTGAAAAATCCTGTATTTTTAGGTAAATGTCCTTTATTTCTTATATGAACAAGTGGCAACTGTAATCGGCACACTGGTCGCTGTTAAAAAAGATCTCAGCCGGAATTTGGAAATAATATACATTGACAAAATCACGATCGGTCAACTGCAAAAGGTCACCTGACTTGGATCTGTGCGCATCATTCGGAAATACATCACACAGTCCTAGATGTTTGGGAAGGGTTCGACTTGTGATTTTGTGATATGAAATCCAGCATAGAGATCTCGTTTGCTGTGGCATACTGTGCTTTTGTGTCAGTTAAATAATAATAATAAAAATACTTTATTTATATTCCGCCCTTCTCCCCGAGGGGACTCAGGACATAAGGGAGTTGTGTACATGCAAAGGGGGCTCCCGTATCTCACCAGCCGCATCCCACAGCCTATAGACCACCTTGCTTCCGGGGAGGGTCATCTTCTCCTCGTCTTCCGTCACCTTCAGCCTGGGGCAACCGTTCACTTCCACCAACTAAAGAGGGAGAGACAAGGTGGTTAAGGATGGAAGTAGCATCACTTTCCAGGTCTGCAACTAATGCCAAACTACACACCCTATCCTCCTCTTTTGGGGATCAGGACGATGGAAATTGTTTGAATCATGTTGTTTCTCCAGGTGTTGATGAACTAAAAGGCCCAATACACCGTACCATTTGTGAGGAATGTCGAGAGTTGCTATGGAAGTTGGAAACAGTCCATGTGAAAGAGATCTAGGAGTCTTAGGCTGGATCTATGTTGCCATATAATCCATGTTATTGAATCAGATAATCCGCATTACCTGCTTTGAACTGGATTATATGAGTCTACACTGCCATATAATCCAGTTCAAAGGATATAATCTGGATTTTATATGGTAGTGTAGAAGGGGTCTTAGTAGAACAAAAAAGGAACGCGAGTCAACAGTGTGATGCAGCAGCTAAAAAGGCCAAGGCAATTCTAGACTGCATCAATGGAAATATAGTGTCTAGAGCAGGGGTCGGGAGCCTATGGCTCCCGAGCCAGGTGTGGTTCTTTTGATGATTGCATCTGGCTCAACAACGCGGATGCCTATGGCTACCCCACCGGCACGCAGCCTTACTCTCAGCTGGAGAATGACTACGCAGGCTTGGCGTGCTCCCTCCACAGCCTCTGCCCCACTCCGGTCCCCTTCGGCGGCCCACAAGGGCGCTGACTTGGGCAGGAGCTGCATGCGGACGGGAGGAGCCGGACAAGGCACCCAGCCTGGGTTGGGGGAGCCTCAGCAGCAGCAACAAGCCCCACCCCTCCTCCTCCACAAGCCACGCCCCCCCACACTGCCCTCTTCGCCCTCCCCGCCCGCCACGAACCCCGCCCTGGTAGTTCCTGCCAAAAAGGGCAAAAGCGGGTGATCCAACCCTATAATTCTATTATTCTATCTGGAGGTAATACAATCCTACCCATGGTTTAGGGCCACACAGAACTATGGGAAAGGGTGAGCTTTGGAGACAACAACTCACAGAACCACACAGAAGCCTACCCTCGAACCCAGCAAAAGAGGACCGAAGCACCTTTCATGCCGGACCAAAAGCACATCATTGATAACACTGTTCTTTTTCGTGGTCTCTGTAAAATCGCACATAGGGGTCTCCTGCACCCCTTTGTGCCAATTTCAGAGGTGACCACTCAAAGAAATATGGTTACAGGTAAGCAACCCATTCCTCTTCTTCTTTGTGGTCTCTGTGAAACTGCACATATGTGCTTAGTAGATCCATATGTGCGCATTTCACAGATTACTTCTCAAAGAAACATGGTCACAGTTAAGCAGGCCATTGTTTACCTTGTAGACGCAACCTAGAGAAGGCTGAAGGGGGCACGTCACAAGGTGGGTCCCCACGCCGATCACGTCGATCTCGTTCCCCTGGCAGGGTCACAGCAAGACAGCATCATGAGTCCTCCAAGCCTGAGCTTGGCATCACTGTGAATTCAACCAAGCATTTTGCCGTATTTTCCAGCGTATAAGACAACTGGGCGTATAAGACGACCCCCAACTTTTCCAGTTAAAATATAGAGTTTGGGATATACTCGCCGTATAAGACTACCCCTCTTCCAACGCACCCCAAAGAAAAGTTTAAAAAGCATCAGATTTGATTTCAATATGATAATTTTCCTATTACTGTACCTCCTCCTCTGCCTCTCGCACATGCGCACTTGCACCGCTTCACTGAGCGAGATCTGAGAGGCAGAGGAGGAGGTATGGTAATAGGATACAAGGGCGGGCCAGACAGGTAAAATAAGTGTGTTTTTCTGGGCCCAGAGCCACTCTATCTCTTTTTTCCATGCCCTGGGCACCCCGGGCGCCTGCAGCTTGCTCCGCCCTTCACTTACACCTTCCCAGTGAGGCGCCCCTTCACCTCACCATCGGGACCGCATTAAGTCCACGAATCCTGATGAATGGAGTTTCTTCTACCATACTTGTACACAGAACCGAGGAAATTACAAATGGTATGCAAACCTTCTTTTGGCGCCCCCTCACTCTCCGTGCGCATGCGTGGCAGTGGTGCACCGGTGTGCGCATGTACAGGCCAGCTAGTTCGGTGCATGTGCCATTCGCACGGGCGTGACACCAAGTGGATGGTGACGCAAAAACGCACTCCAGGAGACCGAAAAGAGCCGGAGGCGGGAGGCTCCGCCCCGGCTGCAAAACGTCCTGCTTTTCAGCCTCGTGGAGTGTGTTTTGCGTCACCATCCACCTGGAGTCGCACCCACACGCCGGCTGACAGGAATGGCGCTGCATGCGCCGAACCTGGCGGCCGCTGCCACATGGCACCCTGAGGTGGCCCCTTAATTTGCCTCCACTAAGATCCGCCCCTGCTTGTACAGGGTCGCCTTTAATGCTTTCATTCAGTCACTGCATACAGCAGGGACGTGGCCACTGCCATTTTTTAGCTCCCCCTACCATATGCGGCAACCACAGATTCTCCAATCCGGATTGGAAGTTTCAGCACCCGCTCTATAAGACGACTCCCGGCATATAAGACGACTCCTGGTGTACAAGTCTACTCCCGGGTATAAGACGACCCCTGACTTTTGAGAAGATTTTCTTGGGTTAAAAAGTAGTCTTATATGCCAGAAAATATGGTACACTGGGTAGCAAATAGCAGTTTGATATGGCTTTTGCCATTGTGGTTTATTCATGGGTTTGGAGTTGAGGAGGGCCATTTTTTTTCTGCTAGGCATGCTCATAATTATAATATAAGAGATACTCAACCTATGTATATACTACGGTAACAGCAATTTCTGATCTCCAAGTGCTGCACATTGGTTCTGGCCCTGCCTATCTGTCCGAACATATCTCTCCTTATGAACCATCTCGAAATTTAAGAACTTCTGGGGCTGCTCTCAGTCCTGCCATCTTCACAGGTGCGGCTGGCGGGGATGAGAGACAGGACCTTCTCAGCAGTGGCCCCCCTCGGCTGTGTAATGCCCTCCCCAGGGACATTAGATGGGCCCCCACCCTCTTAACGTTTCGCAAAAGTGTTAAAACCTGGTTATTTGAGCAGGCTTTTCCAAATGCAGTGTAGCTGATAAACTCTGATCTTAAGATGGCTGGACAACGCGACTGGACAATGACTGGTAATGAATTGCAGAGGATTTATGGTTTTATCATGTTTTATCGAAGTTATTATGTAATTGTATTTTTAAATGTTTTAGTTATTTTATATTGTTGTGGACATCGAATAGTGCTGTTTTGTAAACCGCCATGAGTCGCCCCCGGGCTGAGAATGGCGGTATAGAAATATAGTAAGTAAGTAAGTAAGTAAGTAAATAAATAAATAGAGATACGTTCGGACAGGTAACCTGGGCCAGAACCATTTAGGGCTTATAGGATAAAGCCAGCACTTTGAATTGTACTCGGTAGCAGATTGGCAGCCAGTGAAGCTGGCGCAACAGAGGAGTTGTATGCTCCCTGAGCGCCACTCCTCTTAGCACCCTGGCTGCCACCCGTTGGATCATTTCAAGTTTCCGAACAGTCTTCAAAGGCAGCCCCACATAGAGAGCATTGCAGTAGTCTATACTGGATGTAACCAGAGCGAAGGGCTACCATGGCCAAGTCAGACTGGCGCACAAATTTTAACTATGCAAATGTTCTACTTGGGACTTTGTTAATAATTTAGCACATGGAGAAAACCGAACTGAAGCATTTTGCAACAACCATATTATCCACCTGGAGCTGTCATGACAACATCTATATCGTAGAATGATATGGGTACATTTTGTGGACCAATGGAACTACGATGTGCTATAGCCCCATGGGCAATGATACATAACACAGCATGTCCCGATGTACCTGTTAGGACAATGATTGTGCACCTTTGCAATTCACTAACATTGAATTTGTGCAACATAGCTATGGGTTCATCCAGTTCGAAAATGCAGAATGCGACATAACATCACAGATGGTGGTTCATATGTTATACATTATTTAGAATCCTAAAGTTGGATGAGACCATCTAGTCCAACCCCATTCTGCCAAGAAGCAGGACAATCGCGTTCAAAGCACCCCCAACAGATGGCCATCCAGCCTATGTTTAAAGGCCTCCATAGAAGGAGCCTCCACCACACTCTGGGGCAGAGAGTTCCACTGCTGAACAGCTCTCTCACAGTCAGAAAGTTCTTCCTAATGTTCAGGTGGAATCTCCTTTCTTTCCTGTAGTTTGAAGCCATTGCTCTATTAATTAATTTATTTATTTATTTATTTACTTACGACATTTATATGCCGCCCTTCTCACCCCAAAGGGGACTCAGAGCGGCTTACAAGTAAAATGTAAATACAATATATTATATTATTGCCATAGCACAATATTAATATTATATATTACATTGTACTATAACATTATACTGTAATATTATTAGTAATATTACATGTACTATAAAATATATAATTATTAGGCCTGGACAATCATGGTTCTAAATGCTTCTAAAGTACTTACAAAACTAAAGTTCTGGTGGTGAACACTAGGTGGCGCTGGTGCTTTGCTTCTACAATGTTAGTAAAGTTCTGGTGGTGAACACTAGGTGGCGAGGTGCTGCTTGACAAAGAGTTCTGGTGGTGAACATTTCGGAACTCTGACAAGACTTTCAAAACTTCATTATTATTTCATTACTAGCTTTGGGACCCGGCGGTGCCTGGGTTATTTGAAATGGGCTGAGGCCTAGGAAGCCTTAATGTCCATTCAGGCTGAGGCCTAGGAAGCCTTACTGTCCATTCAGGCTGAGGCCTAGAAGGCCTTACTGTCCATTCAGGCTGAGGCCTAGGAAGCCTTAATGTCCATTCAGGCTGAGGCCTAGGAAGCCTTACTGTCCATTCAGGCTGAGGCCTAGGAAGCCTTAATGTCCATTCAGGCTGAGGCCTAGGAAGCCTTACTGTCCATTCAGGCTGAGGCCTAGGAAGCCTTACTGTCCATTCAGGCTGAGGCCTAGGAAGCCTTACTGTCCATTCAGGCTGAGGCCTAGGAAGCCTTACTGTCCATTCAGGCTGAGGCCTAGGAAGCCTTACTGTCCATTCAGGCTGAGGCCTAGGAAGCCTTACTGTCCATTCAGGCTGAGGCCTAGGAAGCCTTACTGTCCATTCAGGCTGAGGCCTAGGAAGCCTTACTGTCCATTCAGGCTGAGGCCTAGGAAGCCTTACTGTCCATTCAGGCTGAGGTCTAGGAAGCCTTACTGTCCATTCAGGCTGAGGCCTAGGAAGCCTTACTGTCAATTGAGGCTGAGGCATAGGCAGCCTTACTGTCCATTCAGGCTGAGGCCTAGGAAGCCTTACTGTCCATTCAGGCTGAGGCCTAGGAAGCCTTACTGTCCATTCAGGCTGAGGCCTAGGAAGCCTTACTGTCCATTCAGGCTGAGGCCTAGGAAGCCTTACTGTCCATTCAGGCGGAGGCCTAGGAAGCCTTACTGTCAATTCAGGCTGAGGCATAGGCAGCCTTACTGTCCATTCAGGCTGAGGCCTAGGAAGCCTTACTGTCCATTCAGGCTGAGGCCTAGGAAGCCTTACTGTCCATTCAGGCTGAGGCCTAGGAAGCCTTACTGTCAATTGAGCCTGAGGCATAGGCAGCCTTACTGTCAATGCAGGCTGAGGTCTAGGAAGCCTTACTGTCAATTCAGGCTGAGGCCTAGGAAGCTTTAATGTCCATTCAGGCTGAGGCCTAGGAAGCCTTACTGTCAATTCAGGCTGAGGCCTAGGAAGCCGTACTGTCCATTCAGGCTGAGGCGTAGGAACCCTTACTGTCAATTCAGGCTGAGGCCTAGGGAGCCTTACTGTTAATTTAGGCTGAGGCCTAGGAAGCCTTACTGTTAATTTAGGCTGAGGCCTAGGAAGCCGTACTGTCAATTTAGGCTGAGGTCTAGGAAGCCTTACTGCCAATGCAGGCTGAGGCCTAGGAAGCCGTACTGTCCATGCAGGCTGTGGCCTAGGAAGCCTTACTGTCAATTCAGGCTGAGGCCTGTTGGGAAAAGTGGTGTTTTCCCCTTTAGCTGGAAGGATGTATGTCTATTTTTGGGCCTAGCTTGTAATGCTAGTAGTGCTCTCAGTACATCAGGAAACTCTCTCTCTCTGTAGTGAAATCCTACTAGGAAATGAACATTCCATTCCCAACGGAAAAACCATCTGGTGCCTTAGAGTGTAGGAGTTTTGTGGCTGGCCAATGAGATTCCTTTATGCAAATAATTCCACAGTGGCAACCAATTGAAAAGCTGCCACATATTCCTCCGCACCTCCCGCCCTCCGCACCTCCCGCCCTCCGCACCTCCCACCGCAAACACTGACTTTTACTAGATAGATAGATAGATAGATAGATAGGCAATTTTTAAGCAGAACCAATTAGGAACTGCCATTTATAACGAAATGTTGAAAGTTTTGTTAGAGTTCTGAAATGTTCACCACCAGAACATTAGCAACACTGTAGAAGCAAAGCACCAGCGCCACCTAGTGTTCACCACCAGAGCTTTAGTTTTTAAAGTACTTTAGAACCGATCCTATCCATGCCTACAGGATAGGCGTTCATTGTTTACAGCAGGGCTGTCCAACTTCTACTGGCCCAAGGGCCGGAATTCCGGGGCAGCTCACGGGGGGCGGGGGCGCTCGTGGGCATGCGCGGCAGGGCGGGAGAGCAGCGAGGTGCCATCCGCCATGTCCCTGGCTGCTGCATCAGCCGTGCCCGGGAGCTTACCTTCCTTCTCCGAAGGAAGAGAAAGGAAGGTAAGCTCCCGGTGCAGCAGCCAGGGACATGCCGGAGGGCACCTCGCCGCTCCCGCCCTGCCGCGCATGCCCGCGAGCGGCCCCGCCCCTGCAAGCGCCCGAGATTGATTTTTTTAAAAAGCTGATTTCTTGCAGGAGGGTAGGCGGGCCGCATCCAAGGGGCTGGCGGGCCATGTGCGGCCCGCGGACCGCCTGTTGGACAGGTCCGGTTTACAGTATGTTAAAAAAATAAAAAAAGTTTTCTGTTCCTGGTTCGTAAGTATTATTTCTTGTTCAATTGGTAATTGAGAGTCAGATAAGAGCGTTGGAAAGAACACTTTTAAGGTGTTTGTAGGCTCTCCAGTAGGCCTGGGCAATCATGGTTCTAAATGCTTCTAAAGTACTTACAAAACTAAAGTTCTGGTGGTGAACACTAGGTGGCGCTGGTGCTTTGCTTCTACAGTGTTGCTAAAGTTCTGGTGGTGAACATTTCAGAACTCTAACAAAACTTTCAAAAATTCATTATAAATGGCAGTTCCTAATTGGTTCTGTCTTAAACATCGCCAATAATGAAGTTTTGAAAGTTTTGTTAGTCTCCAGATCAGCAAAAAACAAGCTTGCTCCCTCCTCCCTATGGCTTCCTCTCACATATTTATACATGACCCTCATCATGTCTCCTCTCAGCCTTCTCTTCTGCAGGCTAAACATGCCTAGCTCTTTAAGCCGCTCCTCATAGGGATTGTTCTCCAGACCCTTGATCCTTTGAGTCACCCTCCTCTGGACACATTTATGTTTTACATGGATTGGTTGTTCAATGCTTTTTTAAATTTTTGCAATACATATTGAGCTATCACATACATGTAAACTGGTTTGAGCCCCATTTTAGGTGGAATATAAAACCCAATAAATAAACAGCGCAATGAAAACAATAAGATTCATCCAGTTCCAAAATAACAAGCTATGATGTAGAATTGTGTAAACCACGCATGGGCCAACTTGGCCCTCCCTCCAGGTGTTTTGGACTTCAACTCCCACAATTCCTAACAGCCGGTAGGCTGTTAGGAATTGTGGGAGTTGAAGTCCAAAACACCTGGAGGGAGGGCCAAGTTGGCCCATGCCTGGTGTAGCCTCTCTGTATGTATACTTGTCGCTCTCTGATTCTGAACCAGGAAAAACATACTTCGGCCGCAAGTTCCTCGAGGCTCTGCTCGCTGACATCGTTACTCACAGCGATGGGAATGTTTTCAAGCCAAGGGACCTGAAAGCTGGAAGATAAGAGATTGGGGTTAAGAAGGAGGAGACGCCTTCAACACAACCCTATGTTATCAATGTCCACAGCCTACAGCTTTGGCAGAGGGAGGGCATTTCTGGTCCCGATCCCCAGGAAGTTCCACTCAACAGTGCCAGCTGTTAGGAACTGTGGGAGCTGAAGTCCAAAACAAAGTTTGGACTAAGTTTGCTATGCCTGATACAGAAGCATCCTCAAGATACAGTATATGATGATTCATTTGGACAATTGGACAAATGAGGCTCAAGACTAAAATCACTACTGACCGAAAGATCGTGAGTTCGAAGCCAGCCCGGGTCGGAGCAAGCTACCGACCATTTGTCTAGCTTGCTGTTGACCTTTGCAGCCTGAAAGACAGCTGTATCTTAGGGCTGCCACTTTTTGATATAAGAAATAAGAGACATTTACTTAAAAATACGGGATTTTTCACAAAAATAAGGGACACTTTGTAAAAACATCAAAACATCTGGGCATTCCCTGGGCAACGTCCTTGCATACAGACAATTCTCTCACACCAGAAGCAACCTGCAGTTTCTCAAGTCACTCATGACACAAAAAAACCAATAATACATAATAATACAATAAATAATAATAAATATAATATATTACATATAATACAATAATAAGGAATAATAATATACATTGATATATATACGATAAACCATAATGTAATAATAGTAATATGATAACATGATAAAATACCAATATATAATAATACAATAAATGATAAAAATATAATATATAAGATTTTATATATATATATATATATATATGGCCTGGGCAATCATGGTTCTAAATATATATAAAGTCCTTTTGTAAATTTTATTTTATTTTATACTTTATATATTATAATATATCAAATATTATTTCTTTATTAATATTATATATTTATTATAATATTGTATATTACTATTTTATGATTGTGTGTGTGTGTGTGTGTGTGTGTGTGTGTGTGTGTGTGTGTGTGTATGGATGGCCTGGGCAATCATGGTTCTAAAGTACTTACAAAACTAAAGTTCTAGTGGTGAACACTAGGTGGCGCTGATGCTTTGCTTCCACAGTTTTGCTAGAGTTCGGGTGGTGAGCATTTCAGAACTCTAGCAAAACTTTCAAAACTTCATTATTATTTCATTATTGGTGATTTTTAAGACAGAACCAATTAGGAACTGCCATTTATAACGACATTTTGAAAGTTTTGTTAAGAGTTCTGAAATGTTCACCACCAGGACTTTAACAACCCTGTAGAAGCAAAGCACCAGCGCCACCTAGTGTTCACCACCAGAACTTTAGTTTTGTAAGTACTTTAGAACCATTTAGAACCATGATTGCCCAGGCCATATATATATATACACACACACACACACACACACACATACACACACACATACAATCATAAAATAGTAATATACAATATTATAATAAATATATAATATTAATAAAGAAATAATATTTGATATATTATAATATATAAAGTATAAAATAAAATAAAATTTCCAAAAGGACAGAAGGTGGCAATGGCAAGCTTTTCAGTCTGAAGCAACGGCTGAGGCGGGACTGCGAGTCAGTGAGCGGGTGAGCAAGGTGCAGAAGCAGAATTAGGCCTCCTTGGAGGCCACCTGCCATTGCGAGCCCAGGCAATCGCTGTCAGTCGTCCTCAGCTGCCGCCTTGAGCTTCTTGTTGTAAGTCTGGGAAGGAGGAAGGGGCAAAATAGGCCCACCTGGCAAGAACAGGAAGCCCCTCGCTGCGGACCGGACTCGCCTCCTGCTTCCCCCTGTCCTGTCCTGTCAATACGTGACAGGAGTTGAAAATACGGGACACAAAATTCAGAGCAAAAGTACGGGACATCCTGTATAATACGGGACAGGTAGCAACCCTATTGCATCTGTCAAGTAGGAGATTTAGGTACCACTTATGCAGGGAGGCTAATTTAACTACCCGTATATACTCGAGTATAAGCTGACCAGAATATAAGCCAAGGCACCTAATTTTACCACAAAAAACTGGAAAAACGTATTGACTCGAATATAAGCTGAGGGTGGGAAATGTAGCAGCAAATGGCAAATTTCAAAATAAAAATAGATACCCATAATATTACAGTAATTTGAGGCATCAGTAGGTTAAATGTTTTTGGATCTTTACATAAAACTGTAATGTAAGATAAGACTGTCCAACTTTGATTCAACCATTATTCTGACCTTCTTCAATGTAAATGTGCTTACGTATCCTTCCAATAATAATAGAGTGAAATAATAAATGTAATAATAATAGAGTAAAATAATAATTGTAATAATAAATAGAGTAAAATAATAAATGTAATAAAATAATAATAGAGTAAAATAATAAATGTAATATTAATAGTGTAAAATAATAAATGTAATAATAAATAGAGTAAAATAATAAATGTGATAAAATAATAATAGTGTAAAATAATAAATGTAATAATAAATAGAGTAAAATAATAAATGTAATAAAATAATAATAGAGTAAAATAATAAATGTAATAATAATAATAAAAGTGTAAAATAATAAATGTAATAATAGAGTAAAATAATAAATGTAATAAAATAATAATAGTGTAACATAATAAATGTAGTAATAATAATAAAATAGTGTAAAATAATAAATGTAATAATAAATAGAGTAAAATAATAAATGTGATAAAATAATAATAGTGTAAAATAATAAATGTAATAATAAATAGAGTAAAATAATAAATGTAATAAAATAATAATAGAGTAAAATAATAAATGTAATAAGAATAATAAAAGTGTAAAATAATAAATGTAATAATAGAGTAAAATAATAAATGTAATAAAATAATAATAGTGTAACATAATAAATGTAGTAATAATAATAAAATAGTGTAAAATAATAAATGTAATAATAATAGAGTAAAATAATAAATGTAATAAAATAATAATTGAGTAAAATAATAAATATAATAAAATAATAGTAGAGTAAAATAATAAATGTAATAATAATAATAATAAATAGTGTAAAATAATAAATGTAATAATAATAGAGTAAAATAGTAAATGTAATAAAATAATAGTAATAGAGTAAATTAATAAATGTAATAAAATAATAATAATAAATAATGTAATAATAATAGAGAAAAATAATAAATGTACTACTACTACTAATAAATAGAGTAAAAAAATAAATGTAATAAAATAATAATAGTGTAAAATAACATAAATGTAATAATAATAAAAATATAGTAAAATAATACATGTAATAAAAATGAAACAGAGATAAATAATAAACAACCTTGACTCGAGTATAAGCCGAGGAGAGCTTTTTCAGCCTAAAAAAGGGCCTGAAAAAATAGGCTTATACTAGAGTATATACAGTAATTTACAACGCCATAAAAATCTCCAGCAGAGTGCAAAAGAATGAGGAAGTACTCCATCGGTGTCGCAAGTGGACGGTGAAGCTGGAAAGTTAAATAGCCTCTGTGTGTCTGTCTATATATGTTGTATGTCTATGGCATTGAATGTTTGCCATGTATATGTGCATTATGATCCGCCTTGAGTCCCCCGCAGGGTGAGCAGGGCAGAATATAAATACTGTAAATAAATTAATAAATAAGACTCACTGCTTGCTACAAATCCGGAAAACATGCCGTATCTCAGCGGACTGCTTGGCCAAGTCCCCGCTGTCCACGCGCAGCCCAATGGCTTGATATCCCAACTCATTCAGAGCCAGGGCAACAGCACAGAAGTTTGGGATGCCACTCCTGTGGATGGTGAAAAAAAAACACATCAGGATTACAGCAATAGGGCCGGAGAGATAGCACAGCGGTAACAACAGCTGTGTTTGCAATCTGAAGGTTGCATGTTCGATTCCCAGGCTGGTCTGGACACCCAGCTGTGAGCCCTAACAGATCGGGAAAAAAGCCACCTGTGAGTAGATGAATAGGAACCGCTCAGCGGGGAAGGATTTTTATAAGGACTTTACAACGCCTGAATAAAATAAGGAAGATCGGCTGCCAGGAGATGGAATGCGGAACCAGAGGCTCTTGTCTGAGGATGAGGATTAAACAACAGCACCCCCTTGTGACGTAATGGAGCAACCGCACCCGTGACGCAGCCAGAAGAGAAAAAAAATCCTTCTAATTACACATGTTTGTCTGCACATGCTTGTCTGTACAATGTATTGTAATTATATGTCAGCCGGCAGGGACTGTCTGCCGTATGTGTAATGTAATCCGTACTGAGTCCCCTTTGGGGTGAGAAGAGCGGAATATAAATTAAGTATATTATATTATTATTATTTACAAGCAGAGCCCACTTCCATCAAACCAAAGATCCATCTTTTCTACTGTCTAAAAGATCCCATCACACGTTCATTCTTGTTGTGGCTCAGCAAGCGGCAGAGAATTTTTCTGATGTTTCAGAGGAGGAGGGAATTGATGGGTTTTGAAGAGTCTGCTAGTGATCAGAGAGAATTGCAGGCTGAGGTAGCCATTGTTTGGGGTTCCTGTGCTCATTCGCAAACTACAGAAAGTGAAGATTTCAGTTCCCTTGTGAAACGGCCTTCACGAGTTGTCCCGTGAAGCCAGATTAGGTTTGAGGACAGAGGGAGTGAAGAATAGACTACTTAGACTGGGGTCCTCAAACTAAGGCCTGGGGGCCGGATACGGCCCTCCACGGTCATTTACTCGGCCTTCGCCCAGGGTCGACTTAAGTCTGAAATGACTTGAAAGCACGGAACAACAACAACAACAACAATCCCACACTTCCCATTGAAATACTAATAAATTTATGGCGTTGTTGTAGGTTTTTTTGGGCTATATGGTCTTGTTCTAGAGCAGGGATCGGGAACCCCTTTGACTCAGAGAGCTATGAAAGCAAAATATTTGGAAATTTATTTCAGTGAGAGCCATATAATATAATATATTATATGGCTCTCACTGAAATAAATTTCCAAAAATTAAATATATGGTGGTTATGGCAGGAGCGATATAGAGTCAACATTATCTTAAACTAATGGGTGGTCGTGGGTGGCGGGCCCTCTTCTTTCCCAGGCCATTGCAGTTTTTTCCTTCCCTCGTTGTCGCCCTGGGGCGTCGGGCGGTGCCGGGGCCGTCTCGCCCAGTTGCCTTGCGCCCTGGGCCGCAAATTTTCCTGTTGGCGGGTCGGGGCTCTTTCGCTCCCCCGCGCCCTTCCCCTTCTTGCCGCGGGTGCGCCGTGGCGATGGACGGGGTGGGGTTGCCGAAGGTGACAGCCCTGCTCCTCATCTCCCCCTGCAGATGCCGGGCCTCAGCTGGCCTTCCCGGGCGGCACGGCGGGGTGGCGCTTGGCAGCCACTTGCTGCTCCAGGGCGCCCCTCTGTCACGCTGGGCCTTGGCCGGCTGTGTTGCTCGGGTGGTCGGGCTGGTTGCTCCTGTGCCACGCCCCTCCCTCCGGTGTCGCGCCATTGTTTTACCCACGCCTTTGCAACCGTGGCGCGTTGCGGGCAGGAGCGGGCGGTGGCTGGCTTGAGGCCCTCTCCCCGGGGCGTCCTCCCGGCTTGCGGGGCCTCGGCTTACTGCGGGCCTGCTTCGGGGAGTGATGCAATCATCAAAATCATTGGCGAGCCAGATTACTCATCAAAAGAGCCTCATCTGGCTTGCGAGCTGTAGTTTCCGACCCCTGCTCTAGAGGCATTATCTCCTGATGTTTCACCTGCATCTATGGCAAGCATCCTCAGACCTCACCTCTGAGGATGCTTGCCATAGATGCAGGCGAAACGTCAAGAGAGAATGCCTCTAGAACATGGCCATATAGCCCGAAAAAATCTACAACAACGTAATGATTCTGGCCATGAAAGCCTTTGACAATATAATAAATTTATATTTGTTAAAATTGTTCTTTATTTTAATTATTGTATTGTTTTAAAGTTTTTTTGCAGCACTACAAATAAGATATGTGCAGTGTGCATCGGAATTTATTCATGCTTTTTTCAAATTATAATCCGGCCCTCCAACAGTTTGAGGGACTGTGACTTGGACCTCCCTTTATAAAGGTTGAGGATCCCTGAATTAGGCATTCTGAGAGAACCTGTGATAAGTCCTTGAAGCTCAGGTGCATTCGGCATGATCTCATGGCTTCTTGGTCAAGCTTGGTCTTAAATTAAGTGGTGTTTACTCGGTGCCTCTCAGAGGAGACAACGTGGCCATCAGGATGGCTTTCTTGTCTTGGCTCTCAAGTTCTCACTGGCCCTGGAATGACGATGATGCACTGAGCCAAAATCTCTGCAGCGCCACATTGGTGTCCAGCTTGTCCAGCTGGACTGAGACATCAGTGACACCATTCCCCACCAACCTTGCTTCACCGTAGCAGTCACATATGCTCAGGTTGCTCTGTATGTTCCTTGCGGATTGCTTGGGCTGCCCATTTTGTCCCCAGGAGATGTGTCTGCAAGGGCCAGATTCTCACAGGAAGCTCCATAGCCAACAAGGAGCAGCGGTAACATGAGAATACGAAAATATGGTGGTGGCATGGAGACAATCCAGCTGACCGAGCAGATTTGCGGAACCGAAGGGTTATGCAAAAGCATCATAGGAGGGTCTGCAAAACATCTTAAAAATGTGTTGTCGAAAGCTTTCATGGCCAGAATCACTAGGTTGCGCCAAGTTTTTCGGGCTGTATGGCCGTGTTCCGGTAGCATTCTCTCCTGACATTTTGCCTGCATCTGTGGCTGGGATTTATTTATTATTTTATTTATTTACAGTATTTGTTTACAGCTAGTACAGGGCTGTCCAACTGGTGGCCCGGGGGGGGGGGGGCGTATACGGCCCCCAGCCCCTTCCCTCCGGCCCCCTAAGCTTTTTCATAAAAAATAAAAATTGAAAAATAAAATAATAAAAATAAAAAAATACCTACTTCCGGGTTTGGAGCAAGTATCTCGAGAATACGCAATCCACACGGGATTTCGCTGTCAACGCGATACTCTTCGGCTACTCTACTACTGGATCGCTGAGGTCCACAGACGTGATGAGGACCTTCTTTGACTCAGTCGGTCGTCGCCTCTCTCGTCGTCCAGGTACTCCTGGATCCTGCGTGTTTGGAAAAGGTAGGCCGAAGCAGGGGGCTCCTTAGGGGGCTCCTCATTCCCTCCCCCCATCTCCCCTCATGTATTAAACATAAAATTAAATATATTTAAAGATGAAATAAGGGGAGATGGGATACATTAAGGGGGGAGGAGAGGATGGAATTAAATATATTTAATATTAAATAAAAATAAGGGGAGAGGGGAAGATGGAATTAAATATATTTAATATTAAATAAAAATAAGGGAGGAGGGGAAGATGGAATTAAATATATTTAATATTAAATAAAAATAAGGGGAGAGGGGAGGATGGAATTAAATATATTTAATATTAAATTAAAATAAGGGAGGAGGGGAAGATGGAATTAAATATATTTAATATTAAATAAAAATAAGGGGAGAGGGGAGGATGGAATTAAATATATTTAATATTAAATAAAAATAAGGGAGGAGGGGAAGATGGAATTAAATATATTTAATATTAAATTAAAATAAGGGAGGAGGGGAAGATGGAATTAAATATATTTAATATTAAATAAAAATAAGGGGAGAGGGGAGGATGGAATTAAATATATTTAATATTAAATAAAAATAAGGGAGGAGGGGAAGATGGAATTAAATATATTTAATATTAAATAAAAATAAGGGGGAGAGGGAAGATGGAATTAAATATATTTAATATTAAATTAAAATAAGGGAGGGGAAGATGGAATTAAATATATTTAATATTAAATAAAAATAAGGGGAGCGGGGAGGATTGAATTAAATATATTTAATATTAAATAAAAATAAGGGGGAGGGGAGGATGGAATTAAATATATTTAATATTAAATAAAAATAAGGGGGAGGGGAAGATGGAATTAAATATATTTAATATTAAATAAAAATAAGAGGGGAGGGGAGGATGGAATTAAATATATTTAATATTAAATAAAAATAAGGGAGGAGGGGAAGATGGAATTAAATATATTTAATATTAAATAAAAATAAGGGGAGAGGGGAGGATGGAATTAAATATATTTAATATTAAATAAAAATAAGGGGGAGGGGAGGATGGAATTAAATATATTTAATATTAAATTAAAATAAGGGAGGAGGGGAAGATGGAATTAAATATATTTAATATTAAATAAAAATAAGAGGGGAGGATGGAATTAAATATATTTAATATTAAATAAAAATAAGGGGAGAGGGGAAGATGGAATTAAATATATTTAATATTAAATAAAAATAAGGGAAGAAGGGAGGATGGAATTAAATATATTTAATATTAAATTAAAATAAGGGGAGAGGGGAGGATGGAATTAAATATATTTAATATTAAATAAAAATAAGGGGAGAGGGGAAGATGGAATTAAATATATTTAATATTAAATTAAAATAAGGGGGAGGGGAAGATGGAATTAAATATATTTAATATTAAATTAAAATAATTTAATATCTTATCCCTGCATGTTATCTCAGTAAAAGATTATATTTGACTGTATGGATGCCCCTTTTGAATGCCCACCCTGCATTTTATCTCAGTAAAAGATTATATTTGACTGTATGCATGCAGGGGCGGGGGCGGAGCCAGGGGCGGGGAGGGGGCGGGGGCAGACCCTATGGCCCCCCAGGTCACCAGTGACCGGAATTCAGGTCCCTGGGCCGGTAGAAGTTGGACAGCCCTGAGCTAGTAAATAGTTCCCACTTATTGTTCAAATGCCCAGTACTCTTTGGACTGTTTTTTGGGGGGATTTTTTCCAGTGTGGGTTCCTTTGAAACAAAACACCTTGTACTTTTGCAAACTTCATCAAAGCCGGCGGATGATGCCTCCTACTTGTTTCTCAGGATCCCTCGTTTTGGCGCTGGTTTTGCCATTGAAATGCTTTGACAACCCTTTATTTCACCTTGTTCTTTTGGGAGCGGTGCCCGTCGTAAGCCAAGGCTGCCAAACCATCCAGCTCTCCAGCGGCTTTCTTTGAAGGGCACAAAACAGAAATCAAAGCGGGCCCCGGAATCCCTGCTTAGTAATCCATTCAGGGTTGCGAGGGAGAGGTGCCGAGCAAAGGTCAATGGCTTGGTTTGCCAACGCAGGACCTTTTCCCACCAGCCCCCTTTCCCTGCTTGGCATCAAAGCCCTTGTTTTTCCCTTTCGAGCTGTAGAACTTGATGGCGGGTTCCCAAGGAAAAAGGAGCCTGTCTCTTGGTCTGCCTGCTTCTCTCGCTTTACTCGTTTGTGTTCGAATTCAACCCCACACTGTTCAAGTCTGCAGTCCTCAATGAGGAACCGTTAGTTAGCTTTAGAATAGGCTGAGGGAATCCCTTCTCCCTTTGACTCTTGAATGACAGTCGGGATGTGTCTTATTTGTTCTCTTCTCTCTCTTTTTGCTCTCCTTGTGATTGGTTATGTAGGTTTGTTTCAGATTTCGGCAAACCCCAGGCCTGGGGGTCCGATGAGGCCCCTTGGGCTCTTTTCTCAGGCCCTCCTCTCTCTCACACTCCTATCCTTCCTTCTCTCTTTCCTCCCTCCTTCCCTTCCACCCTTTCATCCTTCCCTCTCCCCCTTTTCCTTCCTTCCTTCCTCCCTCCCTTCCCTTTTGTCTTTCCTTCCTTGTCTCTTTCTTCACTCCCTCTCCTCCCTCCATTCCCTTCTACCCTTTTGTCCTTCCTTCCTTCTTCCCTTCCTTCTTTCCCTCATTCCCTTTTGTCTTTCCTTCCTTCTCTCTCTCTTTCTTCCCTCCCTCTTTCTCTCTCCCTCTCTCTTTCCCTTCCACCCTTTCGTCCTTCCTTCTCTCTTTCCTTCCTTCTTCCCTTCCTTCTTTCCTTCATTCCCTTTTGTCTTTCCTTCCTTGTCTCTTTCCTCACTCCCTCTCCTCCCTCCATTCCCTTCTACCCTTTTGTCCTTCCTTCCTTCTTCTCTTCCTTCTTTCCCTCATTCCCTTTTGTCTTTCCTTCCTTCTCTCTCTCTTTCTTCCCTCCCTCTTTCTCTCTCCCTCTCTCTTTCCCTTCCACCCTTTCGTCCTTCCTTCCTTCTCTTTCCTTCCTTCTTCCCTTCCTTCTTTCCTTCATTCCCTTTTGTCTTTCCTTCCTTCTCTCTTTCCTCACTCCCTCCTTCCTTCCCTCCCTCCCTCACTCCCCTCCTTCTCCCTCCCTTCATTCCCTTCCACCTTTTCATCCTTCCTTCCTTCCTTCTTCCTTCCTTCCATCTATTCTTCCTTTTTGTCTTTCCTTTCTTCTCTCTCTTTCCTCCCTCCCTTACCTCTCTCTTCCTCTCTCTCTCTCCTTCCCTTCCACCCTTTTGTCCTTCCTTCCTTCTCTCTTTCCTCCCTCCCTCCCTCCCTTCCTTCTCCCTCCATTCTTTTCCACCTTTTCGTCCTTCCTACCTTCTCTCTTTCTTTCCTTCTTAACTTCCTTCCTTCCTTCTTCCCTTCCTTCCTTCTTCACTTCCTTCCTTCCATCTGTCCTTTTGTCTTTCCTTCCTTCTCTCTTTCCTCACTCCCTCCCTTGCCTTCCACCCTCTTTCTCCCTCCCTCCATTCCCTTCCACCCTTTTGTCCTTCCTTCTTTCTTTCTTTCTTTCCTTCCTTCCTTCTCTTTCCTTCCATCCTTCCTTTTACCCCTTGCTTCTGTTTTTCTTCACTTGTTCCCTCCCTTCCCTCCCTCTTTCTCCCTCCCTCCATTTCCTTCCACATTTTCATCCTTCCTTTCTTCTCTCTTTCCTTCCTTCCTTCTTTCCTTCCTTCTTCCTTCCTTCCATCTGTCCTTCCCATTTGTCTTTCCTTCCTTCTCTCTTTCCTCCCTCCCTCTGTCTCTCTCTTCCCTTCCTTCTTTCCCTCCTTTCGTCTTTCCTTCCTTCTCTTTCCTCACTCCCTCCTCCCTTCCCTTCTTCTCCCTCCCTCCATTCCCTCCCACCTTTCTTTTCTTAACTTCCATCCTTCCCTTTTGTCTTTCCTTCCTTCTTCAGTTCCTCCCTCCCTCCCTTCCCTCTTTCTCCCTCTCGCCATTCCCTTCCACCTTTTCATCCTTCCTTCTCTCCTTCCTTCCTTCCTTCTTCCTTCCTTCCTTCCTTCCTTTTGGCATTTGGGAGTTGTAGTTTCTGGGATTTATAATTAACCTACAATCAAAGAGCATTCTGAACTCCACCAACGCTGGAATTGAACCAAACTTGGCACACAGAACTCCCATGACCAACACAAAATACCGGAAGGGTTTGGTGGACATTGACCTTGAGTTTGGGAGTTGTAGTTCACCTAAATCCAGAGAGCACTGTGGACTCAAACACTGATGGATCCGGACCAAACCTGGCACGAATACTCAATATGCCCAAATGTGAGCACTGATGGAGTTTGGGGGAAATATAACTTGGCATTTGGGAGTTGTAGTTGCTGGGATTTATAGTTCACCTACAATCAAAGAGCATTCCGAACCCCACCAACTATAGAATTGGGCTAAACTTCCCACACAGAATTCCCATGACCAACAGAAAATACTGTGTTTTCTGATGGTCTTTGGCGACCCCTCTGACACCCCCTCGCGACCCTCCCAGGGGTCCCGACCCTCAGGTTGAGAAGCTTTGTTTGTGGTAGCCCCAAAAACAAAGTTTCTGGAGTATAACAACTTTCAAAGTAAACACTGCATATTTAAACAGGAAATAAGACTTTCAAACCAAGAACAGAAAGTTTTTCAAATTTTTGTTTGTTTGTTGTTGTTGTTGTTGTTGTTGTTGTGTTTCCTTCCCCTATTGCTGAAACATGTCTAATGACATCCCATCCTTTTCCGTGGCTAAGTAAGGAAATCTGAACTATGTCTTGGGATTTTGTCCAACTTTGATGCCATGACAACATATTGGCTCAAACTCATAAACACTATTACAATGAGATGAATCCATATTTTTGGACGTCGGCTTACCTCAACACACAGTAGGTGTCCACTAAGCCCTGGAAGTTCTGCGGGAAGGTGATGGCGTAAGACACGAAGGCGGCCAACTCTCCGCGGTTCACCTGGTCAAGCGGGACTTGGAGCAAGCGGCAGACCCGGCTCAGCCACGTCTCTGCCAAAGAGGGGAAGTCCACTGGCTCCTCCCCACCCAGAGGAAGCAAGCTCTGGAGTAGAAAACAGAGAGACCAGGTCTGAATCAAACCAAGCAAGAGGAAAGACAGCAATACATTGAAAGGTAGAAGGAAAAACAAAAAGAGGAAGAGCTACTGCTGTTGTAATAATAATAATAATAATAATAATAATAATAATAGCGGCAGACCTCGAAGAAGAAGACGGCATACTGTATATATATGCTATCGTACTGATGGTAGCTTGTTCAACTTAAGCTGTCCGAGGGCTCGCACTAAGACTCTAAACTATCTAGTCCGTGAGCTGCTTTTTGCTGACAATGCTGCCCTTGTCGCCCATTCAGAAGCAGCCCTGCAGCGCCTCACATCCTGCTTTGCAACAGCTGCAGAGCTGTTTGGGCTGGAAGTCAGCCTGAAGAAAACGGAACTCCTCTACCAGCCCGCACCACAGGAAGAACACCACCATCTCCACGTCAGCATAGGCAGATCTGTGCTTAAGTCCGTTCAGCAGTTCACCTACATGGGAAGCCTCATCTCTTCAGACGCCAAGATTGATAAAGAGATAGATCACAGATTAGCAAATAGAGTGCATTTGGAAGGCTTCTCAAAAGAGTCTGGAGCAACAAGCACCTGAGGCACGAAATCAGTGTCCTTCCTAAGAATCTTAATTCGTGAAGTAATGCAGAGAGAGAGAATAATAATAATTATTATTATTATTATTCTCTCTCTCTCGAGTATTATTATTATTATTATTATTATTATTATTATTATTACAACGGCTGGATTGCCATCTGTCTGCGCAGCATTGTGGATAGTGCTTCTCCATGCCTCCCGATGTGAGGCCAGGGTGGACCATTGTTGATGATCAATCTGGTCGAGCCTGAGATGTTGTTTCAGGGAGTCCTTATATCTCTTTTTGGGGGGCCTCTCTTGCGCTGACCCGTGGCAAGTTCACCATAGAGTAGTATCTTTGGGAGGCGGTGGTCCTCCATCCTATGGACGTGCCCTGCCCAGCGCAGCTGAGTTCTCGATAGCATGGCCTCAACGTTGGTGATCCCTGCTTGCTCAAGGACAGCAATATTCGTCACATAGTCAGTCCAGTGTATATTTAGGATTGAGCGAAGACAGCGCTGATGAAAGCGTTCGAGGAGTCGTAGGTGTTGGCGATAGATGACCCATGTTTCAGACCCATAGAGGAGAATAGACAGTACAATAGCTCTGTACACACTGATTTTGGTGCTTTTCCTCAGGTGCTTGTTGCTCCAGACTCTTTTGTGAAGCCTTCTGAATGCACTCTATGCCTTTGCTAATCTGTGATCTATCTCTTTGTCAATCTTTGCATCTGAAGAGATGATGCTTCCCAGGGAGGTGAACTGCTGAACGGACTTAAGCACATATTTGCCTATGCTGACGTGGGGATGATGGTGTTCTTCCTGTGGTGCGGGCTGGTAGAGGACTTCCGTTTTCTTCAGGCTGACTTCCAGCCCAAACAGCTCTATTGTTGTTGTTGTTGTTGTTATTATTATTATTTGGAACACATCAAGATGAGCCCACAGCAGACAAGGTCTTTCTGCTGGCTGTTGTATTGGATCACACGTGGGACACTTCTCATGTGTCTAGGATTGTGTGATGCATCGACGAATAATGCATGCAGATCTGAGTCGGGTGGCTTTTTGCAGCTGGCAGATGGTAATTTTGTCAGCGTCAATTGTGTTTAACTGCAGGCCAAGGTCTTTAGGCACCGCACGCAGTGTACCGATCACGCTGGGACCCCCTTGACTGGCTTGTGCCAGAGTCTTCACAATTCTATCTTTACATTATGATGATGATGATGGCTGGATGGCCATTTGTTTGGGATGCTTTAATTGTGCTTTTCCTGCATGGTGGAAGAGGATTGGACTGCATGGCAACACTCCTGCTGCTATTGCTATTGTTCTTGTTGCTACTACTACTACTACTACAAACGTAGGATGGCCATCTGTTTGGGGTGCTTTGATTGTGCTTTTCCTGCATGCAGGAGCGGGTTGAACTGGATGCCCCCTTGGGACTCCAAACCTAATGCATTGTACTGCTATTATCTCTCTCTCTCTCTCTCTCTCTCTCTCTCTCTCTCTCTCTCTCTCTCTCTCTCTCTGTGCATTACTTTGCGAACGAAGATTCTTAGGAAGGACTCATCCCACGCTTTTTACAAGCGCGTTGATGACTAAAAAGGCCAATCTGAGATAGGCAAGTTCGGTTGCAGAAAGCACAGCAGAAAGTCCCCTTGGGTGATGTTGTTTCCAAGTTGCGGTTCTTTCTGCGTTGTCATTTCTCTTCGAGACCAATTCAGCGTGTCTTCTCGAAAGTGGCCGCAGCATTGTGGATAGTGCGTCTCCATGCTTCCCGATGTGAGGCCAGGGTGGACCATTGTTGGTGATCAATCTGGCCGAGCCTGAGATGTTGTTTCAGGGAGTCCTTATATCTCTTTTTGGGGGCGCCTCTCTTGCGCTGACCCGTGGCGTGTTCACCATAGAGTAGTATCTTTGGGAGGCGGTGGTCCTCCATCCTAAAGACGTGCCCTGCCCAGCGCAGCTGTGTTCTCAATAGCATGGCCTCAATGCTGGTGATCCCTGCTTGCTCAAGGACAGCAACATTAGTCACATAGTCGGTCCAGTGTATATTTAGGATTGTGCGAAGACAGAGCTGATGAAAGCGTTCGAGGAGTCGTAGGTGTTGGCGATAGGTGACCCATGTTTCAGACCCATATAGGAGAATAGACACTATGATAGCTCTGTACACTCTGATTTTGGTGCTTTGTCTCAGGTGTTTGTCACTCCAGACTCTTTTCTGAAGCCTTCCAAATGCACTCTATGCCTTTGCTAATCTTTGATCTATCTCTTTGTCAATCTTGGCGTCTGAAGAGATGATGCTTCCCAGGGAGGTGAACTGCTGGACGGACGTAAGCACAGATTTGCCTATGCTGACGTGGGGATGGTGTTATTCTTCCTGTGGTGCGGGCTGGTAGAGGACTTCCATTTTCTTCAGGCCCAAACAGCTCTGCTGTTGGTGTTGTTGTTATTATTATTATTTGGAACACATCAACATGAGTCCACAGCAAACAAGGCCACTCTGCTGGCTGTTGTATTTGATCACACGTGGGACACCTATCATGTGTCTAGGATTGTGTGATGCATCGATGAATAATGCATGCAGATCTGAGTCGGGTGGCTTTTTGCAGCTGGCAGATGGTAATTTTGTCAGCGTCAATTGTGTTTAAGTGCAGGCCAAGGTTAAGAGGTGACAAACATGCAGAAGTATACTATGTACTGTTAAGAGGTGTCAAACATGCAGAAATATACCGTATTTTTCGCACCATAAGACGCAGTTTTTCTCTCCCAAAGTGGGATGAAAAATCAGCCGCGTCTTATGGTGCAAATATGCAGGCGGGGGAGGCGCTGGAGCAGAGGGGAGGGCGGCGATATACTCACCCTCGCCGCGCTCTCCTCTTCTCTGGTCCGTTCTGGCGGCGGAGGACGCTGGTTCGCTCTCCCTCGCCTCCTTTTCCTTCCTCCGCCCTTGAGGGAGGCGGAGGGAGGGAAAAGGAGGCAGAGGGCGAGCGAACCGCTGCCGCGCCAGAGCTGACTCGACGCGGTTCGCTCTCCCTCGCCTCCTTTTCCTTCCCTCCGCCTCAAGGAAAGGGGCGGAGGAAGGAAAAGGAGGCAGGCGGAGCGAACCGCGCCGTCAGAGCTGACGCGACGCGGTTCGCTTCCTCCCTCGCCTCCTTTTCCTTCCCTCCGCCCTCAAGGAGGGCGGAGGGAAGAAAAAGGAGGCAGAGGCGGAGCGAACCGCGTCGCGCGTCCAGAGCTGACGCGACACGGTTCGCTCTCCCGCCTCCTTTTCCTTCCCTCCGCCCTTAAGGAAAGCTCTGACGCGACGCGGTTCGCTCCGCCCTCTGCCTCCTTTTCCTTCCCCCCACCTTTTCTTCCCTCAAGGAAAGGGTGGGGGGAAGGAAAAGGAGGCAGAGGGCAGCGAACCAGCGAGCCCCCTCTGAGAAGACGCACCTGCTGATAAGACTTACCTAGATTTTAGAGGGGGAGCGAAATTTTTTTTTTCCTATTTTCCTCCTCTAAAATCTAGGTGCGTCTTATCAGCAGGTGCGTCTCATGGTGCGAAAAATACGGTACTATGTACTATTACAAGGGTGTAAGTCAGTTTCTTTTATGAATTTCAACCATCATATTCTGTTAATAAAACTATTTATACCTAAGGTTTGATGTTGTAGTTTTTATGAAGTGTCCCTTATTTTTTTTGGAAAATCCCATATTTTTAGGTAAATGTCCCTTATTTCTTATATCAAAAAGTGGCAACCCTAAGTGGCCTCTGTGTGCCAAGTTTGGTCCTGATCCACCAAAAACTAGAAATGGAAACAAGAGGGGGGAAACTTGCTTTTCCCTGTCGACTCAAGGAAAAGCCACCCGCTAGCTTGAGTGCGGTTCCTCATTCATAACTTTTGCCGTCTTAAACGAAAGCATAAATCCTGACCGCACTCTGATATTGGACCACATGCTCTCCCTGGTGACCACCAATGAAATGTGGGAAGGAATGGCTAATGCTCTGGGGAAATGCACCGCTACGGGTTAGTATTGCCAGCGGCAATACTAACCCGTGGTTTTATCTCACCCATTGAAGTGAAGGAAGACACGAATGAATGAGCAACCGTCCCTTTCACCGGAATCCCGAAAAGCTTCCCAGCCAAGACGTTGCTGGTGAAATCAAAGCCTGGAAGAGAGCAAAACGGGAGCGTGACTTTTTCCATAAGTACTACTAACCAGGAAGCAAACCATTTGGAGACAAGAGAATAAGGTCAGATATTGTGCCTTCAAGTTACTTATGGAATTTGGTTTTCTTAAGCAAGGAAGACAACTAACATGGCTTTGTCAATGTTTTCCTCTGAAATATAGCCCACAATAAAGCCCCTTGCTGGTCTTCCTGGGCTTGGATAAGGTTGCTTTGGGATTGCTGCTTCCAGAATCCTTCGGGATAGCTGCCTAGTGGATTCTGGGAGTGACAGTCCAAAAAACTATGCTGTAGAAGTTCCCACCTGCAGAATTTGGGGAGAACAGATTTGATTTTACATGCATGCACCTGAGTCCCCAGTGGCGCGATGGGTTAATTAATTAATTAATTAAGTTATTTACAATATTTATATTCCGCCCTTCTCACCTCGCAGGGGACTCAGGGCGGATTACAATGTACACATACATGGCAAACATTCAGTGCCATAGACACACAACACATATAGACAGACAGTCAGAGGCTATTTAACATTCCACTTTTCTGGCCACCAGGGGAGCTGTTGCTTCACTGTCCATCTGCGACACTGATGAAGTACTTTTCACATTCCCCACATGCTTTTGCTGGAGTTTTTTATGGCCTCGTAAACTTTGTTAAATTACCTTCCTCACACATAGGCGATACCTAAATTTCCTACTTGACAGATGCAACTGTCTTTTGGGTTGCAAAGGTCAACAACAAGCTACACAATTGGCCGGAAGCTCACTCTGACCCGGGCTGGTTTTGAACTCATGACCTTTCGGTCAGTAGTGATCTTTAATTCAGCTGACACCCAGCCAGCTGTGCCACAGTTAAACCCTTGTGTCAGCAGGACTGCTGACCAAGAGGTCAGCGGTTCGAATCCGGGGAGAGTGGGCTGAGCTCCCTCTGTCAACTTTAGCTCCCTGTGCGGTGACATGAGAGAAGCCTCTCACAAGGATGGTTAAAAAAATATTATCAAACATCCGGGCATCCCCTGGGCAACATCCTTGCAGACTTCCAATTCTCTCACATCAGAAGTGACTTGCAGTTTCTCAAGTTGCTCCTGGCACGAAAAGAAAGATGCGTGCACCTTGATATCTGGCAATTTTATTATTTCTCCTAGCGTTTTCTTAGGCTAGGAACACTCTGAGGGGTTTTTGTCAGTCCCTTCCTGGTATTTGTTGTTGTTTTCCCATGGTTGGCCCTGCTTAGCTTCCAAGATCAGACAGGGCCCAGCAGCCTACCAAAGGTATGTTGCCGGGAGGTTGAGCCTACCTCCAAGGTATGAGTATTTCGATGCAGAGAGCCCTCCATCCGGGCCCTGCGCCCGACGCAGCCCCAACTCCAAGAGTTTCTTGTTTGGGCCGGCGGCTAGTCGGAACCTGGAGGCATTGGTTGCCACAAGGCTGAGGAAGGAAAGGTCAAGGGTGAACGGCAGTATCCAAACTTTGCAAAACACCTCTCCCAACACAGGCATTCACATTTGAAAAGCCACATACACACCTGGCATGCCCACCTTACCTGGCATAGTTCACCAAGCACAGCAAGGTGGTCTCTATGAGTTGCACCACGAGCAAAGGGCCCTTCACCTGAAGGAGAGGGACCTGAGAGGAAAAGGAAAGTCAGAGGACGTTAAGTTAGAAGTTAAGAGGGTCACCTTTCCAATTTATTTATTATTTATTTATTGATTTCAGGTATTCGTACCCCGCCCTTCTCACCCCCCAGGGGGACGACGACGGGGGACGGGACTCAGGGCGGCTTCCTGCCGGCACATATTTGATGTTCACACATAAAATACAATAAAATACACATCAAAATCAATAATTAAATAGTTAAAACATTAAATTAAATACAGTAAAGTTTATTAAAAAGGGGGCCAGTCTGGTGGCCATTGTCCTGTCGGGTTCTGTAATTGCCGTCTCCATTAAGCTTGTCCCTAAACCATTTCCAAAGCAATTGTCGTCATTGTCATCGTCAAATCTGCAAGATTACCCAAAGGCCTGGTTCCACATCCACGTTTTGAATATCTTTCTAAAGGAGAGGAGGGATGAAGAATTTCCCCGAGGAGTGAATTTCACAGGTGGGGGGCCACCACCGAGAAGGCCCTGTTCCTCGTCCCCGCCAACCATGCTTGTGACAGGGGCGTGGCCAAGAGGAGGGCCTCTCCAGAAGATATTAAACTCCTAGGTGGGACGTAGAAGGAGATACTTGGCCACGGTAGTCCACGCTCTGGTTACATCCCGTATAGACTACTGCAACGCTCTCTACATGGGGCTGCCTTTGAAGACTGTTCGGAAGCTTCAAATGGCTGTTCCAATGTGCCTTCCCTGAATAAAGTAATCTCTATGTATTAATAAAGCGGAATGTTTGTATGTGTGTGGGTATGTATGTATGTATGTATGTATGTATGTGGCAGTGTTCTGATTGGCTCCCGGCCTCTACATTCTGACAACATGATTGGTTGCCAGTGAGGGAGTATTTGCATAACGCTTCTCATTGGCCAGCCAACACGAACATTCCGACACTTAAACTGCCAGAGGAGGATAAGGCAAAGGCCTGAGGCAGTCAGGCATGGTGGCAGTTTAACGCCAAAACAGTTTACGCGCCCCAACAATGAGAGAACAACACCAAACTTGCCACACAGAACCCCCAAGACCCACTCTACATCCTGCTGCAGTTTGAGGGATGACGGGACTTGAAGTACTTTAACTCACTTCCTTAGAGCATTGTGGCCCACAGCAATCAGGGCCACACTTGGCACACAGAGGCCCAGTGGCCCACTTTAAAGCCTGGAGCACGAATGATGGGATTTGCAGAACCTTCACCCAATTCACTTCCCACAGAAAATTGAAACTCCTACAAATCAAAGACCATGCCCAAAATTGACAGTAAGGCTTCATTAACTTGATTTTCCTGACTAGGCCTCACGTAATGGGATGCTGTTTAAGGTCTGAATTGACAGTAAGGCTTCACTAACTTGATTTTCCCAACTAGGCCTCACCTCACAGGACATTGTGTATGGCCTGAATTGACAGTAAGGCTTCATTAACTTGATTTTCCCGACTAGGCCTCAGCTCATGGGACATTGTGTATGGCCTGAATTGACAGTAAGGCTTCATTAACTTGATTTTTCCGACTAGGCCTCAGCTCATGGGACATTGTGCATGGCCTGAATTGACAGTAATGGCTTCATTAACTTGATTTTCCCGACTAGGCCTCACAGCTCATGGGACATTGTGTATGGCCTGAATTGACAGTAAGGCTTCATTAACTTGATTTTCCCGACTAGGCCTCAGCTCATGGGACATTGTGTATGGCCTGAATTGACAGTAAGGCTTCATTAACTTGATTTTCCCGACTAGGCCTCAGCTCATGGGACATTGTGCATGGCCTGAATTGACAGTAAGGCTTCATTAACTTGATTTTCCCGACTAGGCCTCAGCTCATGGGACATTGTGTATGGCCTGAATTGACAGTAAGGCTTCATTAACTTGATTTTCCCAACTAGGCCTCAGCTCATGGGACATTGTGTATGGCCTGAATTGACAGTAAGGCTTCATTAACTTGATTTTCCCGACTAGGCCTCAGCTCATGGGACATTGTGTATGGCCTGAATTGACAGTAAGGCTTCATTAACTTGATTTTCCCGACTAGGCCTCAGCTCAGGGGACATTGTGTATGGCCTGAATTGACAGTAAGGCTTCATTAACTTGATTTCCCCAACTAGGCCTCAGCTCATGGGACATTGTGTATGGCCTGAATTGACAGTAACCTACCTTGGCATACAGAGCCCCTATGACCCACGCTACATTCTACTGCAGTTTGGAGGAGGGTGGACCATGGATGTTGGGATTTGATGTACCTCCATGGATTATGGGATTTGTAGTATTTTCAAATCCTTCATTCCCCACAGACTACTGTGGCCCAGAACTAAGACCGATAAAGACCAAACTTGGCACACAGAGCCCCCATGACCCACACTCCATCCAACTGCAGTTTAGAGGAGGACGCACCATGGATGATGGGATTTCAAGTACCTCCACTCACTTCCCAAGCCTGTTGTGACCTTCATCCAGTGACTGATCAGGACCAAACTTGGCACACAAAGCCCCCATGACCCACTTTACATCCTGGTGCAGTTTGGAGGGTGGACCATGGATGATGGGACTTGAAGTACCTCCACTCACTTTCCAAGAATGCTGTGACCCTCATCCAATGACTGATCAAGACCAAATTTGGCACACAGAATCCCCATGACCCCCTCTACATCAGGTGCAATTTGGAGGAGCATGGGCCTATTGAAGGATTCAATAGGAAGCCAGTGCAGATCGCGCAAGAGTGGAGTTACGTGAGCGGATCTTGGGGCTCCTAAGAGCAGGCGCGCTGCTGCGTTCTGCACCAGCGTGAGTTTCTGGATTGCCAACAAAGGTAGGCCAATGTACAGCGCATTACAGTAGTCGAGCCTCGAGATGACCGTGGCTTGGTTCACCGTGGCCAGGTCGCAGCGGGAGAGATAGGGGGCCAGACGTTTTGCCTGTCGCATGTGGTAAAAGGCTGTCTTGCAGGCGCATGAGATCTGCGCCTCCATGGACAGCTGGGAATCCAGCCGAACCCCTAAGCTCTTAACCAAAGGCAGCGGGCATAGTGCCACGCCGTCGAACGTCGGCAACTGGGTCTCTCCCCCGGGCGGCCCAGCCACAAGATCTCCGTCTTCACCGGGTTCAAAAAAGAGGGTTTTGGTGTCTGGAATCAATCAGGCACATGTTATAGAAGACTAACACCCTGATTATATACATTCTAATCCACTCTGTGCCAAGTTATACCACATATGCTAGATGAGTGGGAATGCAGTGCAGTTTGAGTTAATGAAAGTAATGGGATTCTTAATGTGAATGAAAACATCAGTGCGCATGGCAAGTCCTATCTTCACTGCTGGCAGGAAGCCCGGACAAAAGTAACGAGAAAAGAACAGAGAGAGGCAAAAATTGATAGCTTGCGCTGTGAGAAAGAAAGTTTACAGAAAGCTATTGTTCTCATATTTAGTGATGACAGAGAAATGATGTAAATGTTTTATGCCATGTTTATTGGATTATTGAAATGCCATGTAACAACAGTAATCACCAGCCAATTATGATTGTTTTAACCATGAAGAAGGGGAGGATTTAACTGGATGGACTCCATTACGAGTATAAAAGTCTTTGTATGAAATGTGACGGGGTCTTTTGCCCCCTATCGACAGCCGTGTTCTGTTGGCAAAAACCCTCCAGCTGGTGAGAATAAATCCTTTTGATTTTCACCTATTTCACAGTTGCCGTGTCTTCTTCCTCACCCTTGCGCCCGCACGAATAAGCAGCTTGGTAAGATAAAATTGGTACTTGGAGTTCCTTAACTCCCAATTCTGCTTCAGTACAGATTCCACCCCAGCGTCCATCCTCAGAATGAGCTGGGTGTCATCAGCGTACTGATGACACTCCAGCCCAAAACTCCGCACCAATTGGGCGAGTGGTCGCATGTAGATGTTAAATAGCAGCGGGGAGAGAATGGCCCCCTGAGGAACTCCACAATGTAAGGGAGCCCTCGGAGACCACCCCCCCCCGCCACCGCCAGGCGGTGTGTCAAAAGTTGGTAATTGACCGTATCAAACGCTGCCGTGAGGTCCAATAACACGAGCAGCGCCGATCCGCCTCGGTCCAAGTGGCAACGGAGTAGCTCTGTGATGGAGACCAGGACGGTCTCTGTCCCATGGCCCGAACAGAAGCCAGACTGGAAGGGGTCTAACTTTAATTACCTGTTGGGTTGTCTGCTCCACATTATCTTCTAAAAACCCTCTTATGACACACATTCTACCTCTGCTGCACCCAGTGTTATTTTTAAAATTTTAATAATTTACATTTGGCCCAGCCATAATGCTTTTAAACTGTGTTGTTGTTGTTTGTTGCTTATTAAGTTATAGTGATTGTATTGTTTTATTAGGTGTTGTGTTATTTTACTATGTGTTGTTGGGCTTGGCCTCATGTAAGCCGCCCCAAGTCCCTTCTGGGAGATGGTGGCGGGGTATAAATAAAGTTTAATAATAATGATAATAATAAATAGACGTTACTCCTTTGGAGACTCACCTTGGAGAAGACAACGGAGCCTTCTGGAGCGGATGAGACGGACACTTCGGACGCATCCACGGTGCGCAAGTATTCAAAGAAGGCCTCTTCCGTGGTCGGAGGAAGCACTGACTTGAGATACTCAATATCTGGAAATCAAGGGGAAATCAAGCGTAACCGATTGCAAAAGTCACAGGAAGGGTCTTTGTTTCCAAAAGAAAGGTGAGCCAAGAAAAATTAAGATAAAAAAAATAAATCAAAACCCTTTGCCAACAAAATCCATCACGCAAGAGACAATCGCGTGTGTAAATAAAGTTTGGCCCCTTTACTGTATCATGTTAGCAAATACAAAGCTCATGCCAACTGGTTGTAGCGGTACAGTTGGCCCTCCATATTTATTTATTTATTTGCAATATTTATATTCCGCCGTTCTCACCCCACAGGGTACTCATGGCGGATTACAATGTACACATACATGGCAAACATTCAATGCCATAGACACACAACACATATAGACAGACATTCAGAGGCTATTTAACATTCCAACTTCTGGCCACCAGGGGAGCTGTCGCTTCACCGTCCATCTGCGCCACTGATGAAGTACTTTCCGCATTCCCGCATGCTTTTGCAGGAGATTTTTTATGGCCTTGTAAATGTTTGTTAAATTACCCTCCCCACACATACTGTAGGTCAGGGGTGCTCACACTTTTTCAGCATGGGAGCTACTGATTAAAAAACCAAGTCCCAAAGATCACCTACCCAGAAATGTAAAACGTATAACTATTTTCTTATTTATTTATTTATTTTTGTACCGCTCCTTCCAGCAGGCTCGGGGCAGTTTACATAATATGAAGTTATAAAACATCAACATTTCAATTTAATAATAACAATATAAAACAGAGCATAAAAATACATCCAACCACCCCATTTCTCCCACACTGCCATATTACCACACATATTATCAGCCAGAAAGTAAGAAGAGAGGCTTTCGAACTGCAAGGCCATTTAATACTCAGCAAGGTAAACAAAGGGGCATGCAAAAATACACCCAACCACCCCATTTCTCCCACACTGCCATATTACCACACATATTATCAGCCAGAAAGTAAGAAGAGAGGCTTTTGAACTGCAAGGCCATTTAATACTCAGCAAGGTAAACAAAGGGGCATGCAAAAATATATCCAACCACCCCATTTCTCCCACATTTCCATATTCCCCAACATATATTTCTCAAGGAACAAAGCAAGCAGAGAGGCTTTGGAGCTAAAGGCCATTTAAACATTAAAAATAAACAAAGAGACATGCCACAGAACAATCAAGCACCCACCCCAAAGTAAAAAGACCGACCTTTGAGATGCGGTAAGGAAATGATCCCAAAGCGTCCTTCTTCTCCTCCTCCGTCGTTGCTACTATTTCCACGCCGCCAGCATGCGTGCCGCCTCAAGAGCTCACGAGAAGTCCGAGAGGCAGAATGGGCGCTTCTGCGCATGTAAAGGGGCCAGCCATGCATCACGTCATGCAGGCCCACCCCTTTGGTCTCCTACGACTCTGAGTGGCTGGAGAAGGACGGAGGGGAGGAGGAGGAATCCAAAGAGGGGGCCCATTCTGCCTCTTGGACTCTGGAGCTTTTGGAGGCGGGGCGCGAGCAGGGAGCGGGAGGAGCAACGACGGAGGACTTCTTTGCAGCGTGCAGGGGCGCGTGAAGAGGACCAACAGCAAAAAACCTGGTCAGGGGCTTGAAGATCACCAGGATGAGGCCCAAAGATCACCCTGGTGATCGAGATCACCATTCTGAGCACCCCTGCTGTAGGTATTACCTAAATTTCCTACTTGACAGATGCAACTGTCTTTTGGGTTGCAAAGGTCGACAACAAGCTACACAAATGGCCGGAAGCTCATTCCGACCCGGGCTGGCTTTGAACTCATGACCTTTCAGTCAGTAGTGATCTTTAATTCAGCTGACACCTGAAGGTAGGTACTATTTGATCCAGTATTTAGGAAACTCCAATCATGGCTCCTTTCCAATGGCATTTCGGCTCCCCCTTATCTCTGATTCGACTTCAGACCCAGTGGGCAGAGCAAAGTCCAGCGTAGCTGAGCTGCGGCGAGGGGTATCTGGGACAGCAATCTCTAGCCATGTGCAGAGTGCCAGTTTCCTGCTCTCTTTCCCCTCTACCTAGCTGCCTGGGGAAGGGAAGGGAAGGCACCGAGGAAGGCCAGGCAGCTGCCAAGGCGAAACCTAGGACAGCATTGGAGAAACAGCCTTTCCCTCTTCCGCCTTGATCAGACCATGCCTGGAATTATCTTGTGTCCGATGGAGTTCAAATTACGGGGAAAGACATTCTACCTAAACATTAGGAAAAACTTCCTGACGGTAAGACCTGCTCAATGGTGGAATATCGCTTTCTAGGATATCTATCCTAAATATAGACTGGACTGACCATGTGACAAATGTTGCTGTCCTTGAGCAAGCACGGATCACCAGCGTTGAGGTCATGCTATTGAGAACACAGCTACGCTGGGCAGGGCAAAACGGAAGTCCTCTACCAGCCCGCACCACAGGAAGAACACCATCATCCCCAAGTCAGCATAGGCAAATCTGTGCTTAAGTCCGTCCAGCAGTTCACCTACCTGGGAAGCATCATCTCTTCAGATGCCAAGATTGATAAAGGGATCGATCACAGATTAGCAAAGGCATAGAGTGCATTCAGAAGGCTTCACAAAAGAGTCTGGAGCAACAAGCACCTGAGGCAAAGCACCAAAATCAGTGTGTATAGAGCTATTGTACTGTCTATTCTCCTATATGGGTCTGAAACATGGGTCACCTATCGCCAACACCTACGACTCCTCGAACGCATTCATCAGCACTGTGTTTGCACAATCCTAAATATACACTGGACCGACTATGTGACGAATGTTGCTGTCCTTGAGCAAGCAGGGACCACCAGCGTTGAGGCCATGCTATTGAGAACACAGCTGTGCTGGGCAAGGCACGTCTCTAGGATGGAGGACCACCGCCTCCCAAAGATACTACTCTATGGTGAACTCGCCACAGGTCAACGCAAGAGAGGCGCCCCCAAAAAGAGATACAAGTATTCCCTGAAACAACACCTCGGGCTCGGCCAGATGGATCACCAACAATGGTCGACCCTGGCCTCACATTGGGAGGCATGGAGATGCACTCTCCACAATGCTGCAGCCTCTTTCGAGAAGACATGCCGAACGGGTCTAGTAGAGAAACGACAACGCTACGCAGAAAGAACCGCAACTTGGAAACAACATCACCCAAGGAGACTTTCTGCTGTGCTTTCTGCAACCGGACTTGCCTATCTCAGATTGGCCTTTTTAGTCATCAACGCGCTTGTAAAAAGCGTGGGATGAGTCCTTCCTAAGAATCTTCGTTCGCGAAGTAATGCCGAGAGACGTATAGACTCACATTTAGTTGAATTCGGCCTTAACATATATTTATATATATCATATGGCTCTCATTGAAATAAATTTCCAAATATTTTCCTTTCATGGCTCTCTGAGTCCAAAAGGTTCCCGACCCCTGCACTATATCATATGTATACTCTGTTCAGTTTAAGATTAGGCTTGAAAGGAAGTAAAAAATAATAAGTCAAGAAGTATTGTAAACATGTTGTTAATTAAAGTATATAAATAACATTTATTATTATTTAAACTGTTATGTTTATTCATATCATGATCTGATCACCACGCTCAATATATCCCATACATGGCCGGATTACCCATAAGGCCAACATAGGCCATGGCCTAGAGGCGCATGCCGAGGAGGGGCACAGGTCACGGACCAAAAAAATAAAAATAAAAAACTGGTCCACACCCCTCTTTCCACCTTTCTCATGCCCCTCCTCGCTCCTTCTCCCAGCAAAGTCTCTCGCTCTTTGAGCTGCGGCGGGGCCCTTGCATCGATCCATTGATTTCCCGGGGAAGCCGCCTCTATGGCGACTCGCCCGGCTCCCCCAGCGGCAGACTGCCAATTCCTGCAGCCAGAGCCGAGCGGCAGAGTCCGGGAGAGGGCGGTGGGAGGGAGGTGAGAAGGAGGAGAAGGAGCCAACTAGGAGGAAAGAAAGAAAGTAAAGAAGGAAGAGAGGGAGGGGAGGAGAGGGGAGAGAAAGGGCGTTGCTTGGGTGGACCTCTCCCAGGTCCCCAGCATGAGACCACACCAACCCAGGCTCACTCCTATGCTCTCGGACCAAACCGGGGGCGGGCTGTTTGGCCAAAGGGAGCCGGGAAGGAGGAAGGATCAAGGCCAGGGTCTGGCTCTCCTGCCTTCGGGAGCAGCCGAACAAAAGCCGCACAAACCCCAACCTGAATCCTCCTCGGTCTGCGGGAGTGCACGCCAAGCGGACAGCGGACATCTCTCTTGCGCTCGATCTCTTTCTCTCTCTCTCGCTCTCTCTCTCTCTTTCTCTCTCTCTCGCTCTCTCTCTCTCTCTCTCTCTCTCTCTCTCTCTCTCTCTCTCTCTCTTGCTCTCTCTCTCTTTCTCTCTCTCTTGGTCTCTCTCTCTTGCTCTCTTGCTCTCTCTCTCTCTCTCTCTTGCTCTCTCTCTCTCTCTTGCTCTCTCTCTCTCTCTTTCTCTCTCTTGGTCTCTCTCTCTTGCTCTCTCTCTCTCTTACTCTCTTGCTCTCTCTCTTGCTCTGTCTCTCTCTCTCTCTATTTCTCTCTCACTCTTTCTCTTGCTCTCTCTCTCTTGTGCGCGCCTTTGGAGCGAGTTTGCACTCGCTGCGCTCTCCCCAAGCCTCCCGAGCAGACCTTCAGAGCGCAGCTGAGCTTTCCAGCCGGTGGGAATGGGGACCTTGTAGGTGGCGGGATGGTGCCTACTCGCCTTTCTCTTCTGCTCCGGAGGCACCATGGCGAAAGCCAGCCAAGTGTGGGTCTGAGTGGTGTGTGTGTGTGTGTGTGGGGGGGGGGGGGCAAAATTCCAAAGTGTGGCCTAGGGCGCAAAAAGGTGTTAATCCAGGCCTGATTGTAAACATGTTGTTAATTAAAGTATACAAATAACATTTGTTATTATTTAAACTGTTATGTGTATTCATATCATGACCTGATCACCATGCTCAATATATCCCATGTGCATGGATGGGGGCAGGGACGGTTCGTCCATTAGGCGGACTACGCAGGCGCGTAGGGCGACGTCACCCTGGAGGGGCGTCGGCACTCGGGAGGGGCGCCGCCGCGCCGGCTCCGCCCTGCCCCCCGCCCCCGCACTGCCCTGCCCCGCCGCCGACCGGCCAGGCCTCCGCAGCCGGCCCTGTGGCCCATGCTGCCGCCGCGCCTGCTGGCCCTGGGCACTCCGTCCGCGCCTCCGCATATGCGGAGCTTTTCGCGCATGCGCAGAAACTTGAACCAATTGAACCAAAAAGCTCTGCGCATGTGTACTGACTCCAGAGCGCACCTCCCGCTTTGGAGCCACTATGCGCGTGCGCACAGATTGGCGCGTGCGCACAGATTGGCGCATGCGCACAGCTTGGCGCGTGCGCACAGAGTGGCACGTGCGCACAGATTGGCGCTATGGCGCACAGATTGGCGATGCGCACAGATTGGCGGCGATGCACAGATTGGCGCATGCACACTGGGCTCCAGGGCGTGACTCGCACTTGGGAGCAACTGGGGGGTGGGCGCAAAACCTTTTTTTGCGTACCCCCCCCCCCCCCCCGGAACAGGTAGGTCCGCCCCTGGATGGGGGTATTATTGGGATAAGGAGTAGATCCTCTCTCACTCAGACTCCCTTGCAACTCCACCTTTGCTCCGGCCAAGAGGCACAGCCAGGCTGGCCAAAGGCTCTGCGGTGCTGCCTCTCCTGCTCCTCTGCCCATGTGCAGAGGGCGCTGGGCTGGGCTTGCAATGCTCACCTTCCCCGGAGAAGCGGAACGCCTGGAGGAAGGCGAGGCAGTCGTGGAGTCCGGCGGCCAGGGCGAACCCGCCTCGGAAGGGGTTGTGTCGGAAGAAGAGCTCGAAGGCGGCCGCCTCGCCTTGCCTGCCGACCCGCCAGTAGCCGCAAGCCATGCTGAACTGGTAGAGGTCGCTCAGGAGGGGCGGAGGGGGGGCAGGGGGCGCCGCCGGACAAGGACCCTCCCGCTCGCCCATGCCTCTCCTCCCAGGCAGGGCAGCTCTGCCTCGGCTGGAAGGAAGGAAGGAAGGATGGATGGACGGCACCGCCTCCCTGCCAGGAAGAGGGAGGGAAGCCCTCCCCATGGACCGCCCAGGCATGGGCAGGGGGGGAAGGGGCCCCCAAAGGTCACCCACTCCAACCCTCTTTCCACCACCCAAGAAGCCTTCCAAACAGAGAACCCACATGACCAACAGAAAATAGTGGAGGGGTTTGGGAGGAATTGGCAGTGATTTAGGGGAGATGTAGTTCACCTCCATTTGGAGAGCACTATGAACCCTAAACAACTATGGATTTGGATGAAACTTGGCATGAATACTCAATATGCCCAAATTTGAACACTGGTGGAGTTTTGAGAAAACAGCCCTTCTCATTTGGGAGTTGTAGTTCCTGGGATTTATAGTTCACCTGCCATCAAAGAGCATTCTGAACTCTTCCAACAATTGAATTGAACCAAACTTGGCACAAAGCTCTCTTCATAATTGGCACAGATGAGGCCCAGAGTAAACACTGGTGGAGTTTGGTGGGCATTGACGTTTGGGAGTTGAGTTTGGGATTTATAGTTCACCTGCCATCCAAAAGCATTCTGAACTCAAACAATGATGGATCTGTACCAAACTTGCACATATAACCCCATGACCAACACAAAATACTGGGTTTGTTGGGCATTGACCTTGCCTTTGGGAGTTGTAGTTGCAGGGATTTATACTTCACCTAAAATCAAAGAACATTCTGAACTCCACCAATGATGGAATTGAACCAAACTTGGCACACAGAACTCCCATGACCAACACAAAATACTGGGAGGGTTTGTTGGGCATTGACCTTGAGTTTGGGAGTTGTAGTTCACCTACATCCAAAGAGCACTGTGGACTCAAACAATGGTAGATCTGATGGACCAAACTTGGCACGAATACTCAATATGCCCAATTGTGAACACTGGTGGAGTTTGGGGGGAAACAGAACTTGACATTTGGGAGTTGTAGTTGCTGGGATTTATAGTTCACATACAAAGAGCATTCTAAACTCTTCCAACAATGGAATTGAACCAAACTTGGCCCACAGAACCCCCATGACCAAGAGGAAATACCGGAAGGGTTTGGTGGGCATTGACCTTGAGTTTGGGAGTTGTAGTTCACCTACATCCAGAAAGCACTCTAGATTCAAACAATGATGGATCTGGACCAAATTTTTCACATATACTCAATATGCCCAAATGTGAACACTGGTGGAGTTTGGGAAAATAGAACTTGACATTTGGGAGTTGTAGTTGCTGGTATTTATCGTTCACCTAAAATCAAAGAGAATTCTGAACTCTTCCAAGTCCGTTCAGCAGTTCACCTACCCGGGAAGCATCATCTCTTCAGACGCCAAGATAGATAAAGAGATCGATCACAGATGAGCAAAGGCATAGAGTGCATTCAGAAGGCTTCACAAAAGAGTCTGGAGCAACAAGCACCTGAGGCAAAGCACCAAAATCAGTGTGTACAGAGCTATCGTACTGTCTGTCCTCCTATATGGGTCTGAAACATGGGTCACCTATTGCCAACACCAACACCTCAAATGCTTTCATCAGCGCTGTTTTCGCACAATCCCAAATATACACTGGACCGACTATGTGACTAATGTTGCTGTCTTTGAGCAAGCAGGGATCACCAGCGTTGAGGCCATGTTATTGAGAACACAGCTGCGCTGGGCAGGGCACGCCTCTAGGATGGAGGACCATCGCCTCCCAAAGATACTACTCTACGGTGAACTCACCACGGGTCAGCGCAAGAGAGGCGCCCCAAAGAAGAGATATAAGGACTCCCTGAAACAACATCTCAGGCTCGGCCAGATTGATCACCAACAATGGTCCACCCTGGCCTCACATTGGGAGGCACGGAGATGCACTACCCACAATGCTGCGGTCTCTTTCGAGAAGACACGCCGAACGAGTCTCAAAGAGAAATGACAATGCAGAAAGAACCGCAACCTGGGAACAACATCACCCAAGGAGACTTTCTGCTGTGCTTTCTGCAACCGGACTTGCCTATCTCAGATTGGCCTTCTTAGTCATCAATGCGCTTCTAGAAAGCGTGGGATGAGTCCTTCTTTTCGCAAAGAAAAGCCAAGAATGACATTGTTGGCTCATGTTTAACTTGTTGTCCACGAAGACTCTCAAGATCTTTTTCACATGTCGTTTCCGAGTCTCCAAGCCTTCAGATTTCCTTATTTTGGTGAATGGCTGAGGCAAGGAATAGCAGAGCTTTCATGATTTCAATCTTCATTTTGCTTTACGTATCTCAAAGTGGGTCGTTATTTCTAATTCCAAGTTCTTTCCCTTTGTTCTTTAATTGTCCTCAGTAGTTGTTCCAAGTCTTTGCTCTTTTCTGCAAATCACAGGGTGTCCATTGCTGATTTTCACCCTAATCCTGCTCGCGATATGCTATGTTCGCCACACATATTTGAAACGACAACCCGGTCCGAGTTTCCCGTCAATGGAAAACTTATAGAATGACCCAAAGAAGTGATCTGAGCGAAGAGGCCAGCGTTAACAAGGCCGAACACTGTGTTGGACGGTGTTACGCTCTTCCTGAAGACGCAGGTTCACAGCTTGGGAGTGATCTTATTTACTCTCAGGGGCGGACCTACCTGTTCCCGGGGGGTACGTGAAAAATTTTTGCGCCCCCGTTGCTCCCGAGGGAGCCAGTGCGCATGTGCGAAAAAGCTCTGCGCACGTGCACTGACTCCAGAGCGCCTCCCGCTTTGGAGGCCAGTGCGCATGCGCAAAAGTGCACGCATGCGCACTAGCTCCAAAGCGGGAGGTGCGCTCTGGAGTCAGTGCGCGTGCACAGAGCATTTTTCGCGCATGGGCAAAAGCTCCTACAGGCGCTGTAGCGCCTATAGAAGCTGCTGCGCATGCGGAGCGCAGCCGCCTAATAAAGGCCAGGCTGGCGGCGCGCAGGCCGCAGAGCCGGCTGCGGAGGCCTGGCCGGCACAATGGCGGGCAGCGGCGCGGGCGGCGGGCAGAGTCAGCACGGTGGGCGCCCCTCCCAGGTGGCGACGCCCCTCCCGGGTGATGTCGCCCTACGCGCCTGCGTAGTCCGCCTAATGGACGAACCGGCCCTGTTTACTCTACTTCCATACCGCCCCTCTCAGCCCGAAGGCGAGTCGAGGCGGTGTACACATGGCAAGGACTGCCCAAGATAAATACATCAACAGTTACTAACACAATCATATCATAAACAAATTAGCAATTAAAACACAATATCAGCGTCTCATTATTAAGTCGATTTCCAATTGCGTCGTTGTCATTCCTTAGGTCACAATTTAATAATCATACTACACCTGCAAATTCCCGGTCAAACAGCCAGGACTTGACCTTCTTGCGAAATGTCAGGAGGGAGGGGGCTGATCTGATGTCGCTAGGAAGGGCGTTCCAAAGCCGAGGAGCCACCGCTGAAAAGGCCCTGTCTCTCGTCCCCGCCAATCGTGCCTGCGAAGCAGGTGGGACCAAGAGCAGGGCCTCTCCGGATGATCTTAAACATCTTGAAGGTTCATAGGGAGAGATGCGTTCAGACAGATAAGCTGGCCCAGAACTGTTTAGGGCTTTAAAGGCTAAAGCCAGCACTTTGAATTGTGCCCGGTAGCAAACTGGTAGCCAGTGGAGCTGGCGCAACAGATGTGTTGTGCGCTCCTTGAGTGCCACTCCTGTTATCAACTTGGCTGCTGTCCGTTGGACCATTTGAAGCTTCCGAACAGTCTTCAAAGGCAGTCGCATGTAGAGAGCGTTGCAGTAATCTAAGCGGGATGTAACCAGAGTGTGGGCTACCGTGGCCAAGTCAGACTTCCCAAGGTACGGGTGCAGTTGGCGCACAAGATCTTGGATTCATCACTGAGCCTGGAACCCCAGGTTTTGGCTGTGGCCGGGAGAGCTTTTGCACAACTAAGTCTTGTGCGCCAGCTGCGCTTGTACCTTGGGAAGTCTGACTTGGCCACTGTAGTCCACGCTCTGGTTACATTCCAAATAGATTACTGCAACGTGCTCTACGTGGGGCTGCCTTTGAAGATGGCTCGGAAACTACAGCTGGTCCAACGGGCAGCAGCCAGATTGCTAACTGGGGCAACATACAGAGATAATCCCCCAAACTGGCTACCAGTCCATCTCCAAGCCCAATTCAAAGTGCTGGGATTGACCTATAAAGTTCTATACGGTAATGGCCCAGTTTACTTGTCCGAATGCGTCTGCGTCTATGTCCCATCTCGCAGCCTAAGATCATCTGGGGAGGCCTTGCTCTCGCTCCCACCTACATCGCAAACACGTTTGGTGGGGACGAGAGACAGGGCCTTCTTGGCGGTGGCCCCTCGCCTATGGAACGCACTCCCAAACGAGGTAAGATTGACTCCATCCTTTTTGGCTTTCAGAAAAAAAATTAAAATAGTCTTTCTGGGACCAGGCCTTTGGGCAACAGACGTAATTTGCACCTTAGTGGACATTAACTGGAATGGCGTTGCGGCAGATGACCCTGTGGTTTTAACTAATGCTATATATATATTGATTTTTAATGATTATGTAATTGTTTTAATGTTTATGTATGTGACTGTGAGTATATTGTTGTATTTGTGGTGTAGCGGCCTCGTACCCTTGTGAATGTAAGCCGTTCTGAGTCCCCCTTTGGGGGTAGAGAAGGGACGCAGTCATCAAAATTGATGTTCAGTCCTCTCAACTGGAGGGTATGTTTGTCAACCTAGCCGACTGCCAAGCTCTCCTCTGCAGGATTGTGCAATTCTTGGAGTAGATGAGAGTCAGAGCTAAGCACTTTCACCTACTTATTGTCACCTGTTAACACTTCACCATCCTGGCTGAAGGGAAACCTAACGTATAGAGGGAGTCTAGTGCCTAGATCCAGGGAAGTCATGCTACCCATGCTGTATTCTGCCTTGGCCAGACCATTTTACTTGCAATCACAGTGTGTCCAATTCTGGGCACCGCAATTGAAGGGAAATGTTGACAATGATTTATTTGTTTGTTTACGTCATTTATATTCTGCCCTTCTCACCCCGCAGCGGACTTAGGGCGGATCACAATGCATGTATACAGGCAAAATTTCAATGCCATTGACATACAACATATATAGACAGACAACGAGCTACACAATTGTCCGAGAGCTCACCCCGACCCAAGCAGGCTTCGAACTCATGACCTTCAGGTCAGTAGACATCTTATGCAGCTGACTCCCAGCCAGCTGCGCCACATTCCCGGTGCTGGGATGCGTCCAGAGGAGGGGGACTCAAAGGATCAAGGGTCTGGAGAACAAGCCCTATGAGGAGCGGCTTAAAGAAGTGGGCATGTTTTGTTTTTTTGTTCAATATTTTTATTGAGATTGTTTTTACAATATAAAATAAAGTTGTGCAAGGTCAGATATGGAATTGGAGTGAGAATAGAGACCGGGAAAAGGAGAAAGAAACGGGTAGGTTAGGGATGGGGTATAGATAAGAAGAGAAAAAGATATAGTATAGAAATAGAATGATAGGTCTTCCAGTTCGGATATCCGGGTAGTTCTTCTTCACTTGATCCTTCACTTGGTAGTCCACCTGACGACCTTTTGGTTTCAGCCCTGTGGCCTTAGAGGTGGGCATGTTTAGCTTGCAGAAGAGAAGGCTGAGAGGAGACATTCACACCCAAGCCATGCCGCTTTTCCAATTAGTACCTGCATCGGCTGAATCCTACCAAGAGTATCTCCAAGGGTTAAGGCAGGCATGGGCAAACTTTGGCCCTCCAGGTGTTCTGGGCTTCAACTCTTCTTTGGAAGTTTTGAAACAGAGGCTGGATGGCCATCTGTCGGGGGTGCTTTTGAATGCGATTTTCCTGCTTCTTGGCAGAATGGGGTTTGGGCTGGATGGCCCACCAGGTCTCTTCCAACTCAATGATTCTCTTTCTTTTGTTGAAAAATACTAGCAAAAGGGTTTGGCTTGAGATAATTATTTTCCGGCGTATAAGACGACTGGGCATATAAGACGACCCCCAGCTTTTCTAGTTAAAATATAGAGTTTGGGATATACTTTCCCTATAAGACGACCCCTCTTCCAACGCACACCAAATAGAAATTTTAAAAGCATAAGATTTGATTTCAATATGGTAATTTTCCTATTAGTCTACCTCCTTCTCTAACTCTCAGATCTCGCACCTGCGCACCTGCACCGCTTCATTGCTGTCTTCAGGAGCGAGATCTGAGAGCCAGAGGAGGAGGGACGGTCATAGGATACAAGGGCGGGCCAGACAGGTAAAAGAGGTGTGTCTTTCTGGGCCCAGAGCCACTCTATCTCTTTTTTCCATACCCTGGGCACCCCGGACGCCTGCAGCTTGCTCCGCCCTTCACTTACACCTTCCCGGTGAGGCCCTTTCACCTCACCATCGGGACCGCATTAAGTCCATGAATCCTGATTAATGGGTTTTCTTCTACCGTACTTGTACAGCGTCGCCCTTAATGCTTTCATACAGTCGCTGCATACGGCAGGGACGCGGCCACTGCCATTTTTGAGCTCCCCACCACCATATGCGGCAACTACAGATTCTCCAATCCGGATTGGATGTTTCAGTACCCGCTCTAGAAGACGACTCCCGGCGTATAAGACGACCGCTGACTTTTGAGATTTTCTTGGGTTAAAAAGTAGTCTTATACGCCAGAAAATACAGTAGCTTTCCTGAGCACAGTCCTGAAAGTACGGGTTAAGTTTCCTGCACTCAGAACTGGTATTTCTTTATTTATCATGTCAGAAGCAAATTGAGGGTAGTGAAAATTTATTTAAAACTGCAATTTATTTAGTATAATCTATTTTGGCATTATACTAAATGTCCTTTAACCACTTTGGAATGTCTCTGGTGTCGCTGCGAGAAGGTCCTCCATTGTGCACGTGGCAGGACTCAGACTGCATTGTAATAGGTGGTCTGTGGTTTGCTCTTCTCCACGCCCACATGCCGTGGACTCCACTTTGAAGCCCCATTTCTTAAGGTTGGCTCTGCATCTCGTGGTGATAAGAGTGAAGCCTGTTCAGTGCTTTCCAGGTTGCCCAATCTTCTGCATGCCCAAGAGGGAGTTTCTTATCCGACCTCAGCCACTGATTGAGGTTCTGGGTTTTAGCCTGCCACTTTTGGACTCTCGCTTGCTGAGGTGTTGCTGCGAGTATCTCTGAAGATCTTAGGAAGCTATTTCCAAGGAGCTTTGAAATGGTTGAAACAGAAGCTCTCCGAAGCTTTAGGTGCTCTTAGTGTCCATTACAAGGGAAACCAGCTGATTCCTAATCCATCTAAAACACAGGTGTGTGCTTTTCACCTTAAGAGCAGACAAGCATCTTGAGCTCTGATGATGACCTGGGAAGGAACCCCACTGGAGCATTGCAGCACACCCAAATACCTGGGAGTCACTCTGGACCAGACCTGGGCATCTTACGGGCCGGCTGAGGCCCGCCGGCTGATTCTGACCAGCCCGGGGAGAAGGACGTCGGGGGTTGGGCCATTTCTGCAAGAGGAAGGGCTGCTGCTGCCTCCATCCCATCACGGGCTGTGGGGCCTGCGTCGGCAGACAGCCCACTGTTCAAGGGGGGAAAATCGGAGGAGCAGCGGCTTTGGAGTGCCTGCCATCCCGGGAGGTTATCCGAACTGCGGCGGCTGATCGCCCTGGCGGCACAGAAGACTTGATCGTCTTCCGGGTCACCATGGCAATCAGCCGCTGCAAGTCGCCGACTGCTCCCACTGCAGGCCTGGATCGCCTCTCGGGTTGGCAGGCACCCCAAAGCCGGGATGGCAGGCACTCCATGACAGGGCAATCAGCCAATCGTCTGCTGCTCTGCTCTGGTGGCAGCTGGGTCCACTTGTCATCCTCTGGGCTGGGGCCATTGGGCCATTCCATCTTGGGATCCTTCCTCTCTTGAGGATGTCAGCCTCCATATTGGTTTGCACCTTGTCTTCTTGAATTTCATTTTATTTTAGTGGTTTTTAATTATTATTTTATAATAATTTTATTATAATATAATAAATAATATAATATAATGTTATAATTTCAATATATTATGATGTCTATAAATATACTATAATATAATAATTATGATATTAATACTAATAATATATGAATATTTCTTGATATATTAATATGTTAATATTAATGATGTGTAATATATAGTAAATAAATAAATAATGTAGATTAGAATGTAGTTCAGCCTTTAGGTGCGGCCCTCCCTAATATTTTTTGGCTCTCGTGTGGCCCCTTGGAAAACATAATTGCCCACCCCTGCTCTGAATTATAAGAAGCACTGCTTGAATATCAAGCAAAAATTAGGTGCTAGAAATAATATCGTACGAAAGTTGACTGGCACAACCTGGGGATCACAACCAGACACAGTGAAGACCTCTGCCCTTGCGCTTGGCTACTCTGCTGCTGAATACGCATGCCCAGTGTGGAATACATCTCGTAATTGGTAAAAATTTTCCTCTTTCCTTTCTTATGCATTTGCCCTTCATTAAAACTTTTTGTTCAGCCACACTGGGATTTTTTTCAAGGTCTCTTACTTCTCTTTCTAATAGCTGTGTAATTATGCTTGTAGTAAATCCTTCGGGAATTCACACCCAAGCCGCGCTGCTTTTCCAATGAGTACATGCGTCTGCTGAATCTTACTACAAGTAACTCCAAGGGGTAAGGCAGGCACGAGCAAACTTCGGCCCTCCAGGTGTTTTGGACTCCAACTCCCACAATTCCTACCAGCTGTTAGGAATTGTGGGAGTTGAAGTCCAAAACACCTGGAGGGCTGAAGTTTGCCCCTGCTTGGGTTAAGGAAACAGGCGTCACACATCATTGCTCTTCCAACTCTTGACCTTTTATTAACTTTAAAAAGTGTAAAGGTTTGCTGCTAGATCTTGTTGAAAGCAGCTATGTCAACACTCTGCACCTGAAAGACAGAAGGGAGAAAAAAGGCAAGTGAGGAAAAATTAACTTTTACTTGCGGGCTGTTCAGAGGTCTAAAGCCTACTTTGAATGACCTGTTGACTCAATATTTACCAGGTCTAATGGCATTAAGGAAAAGGAGATGGGAGGAGTTTTTCAGCCCTTTTTTAAGGCTGAAAAAGCCCCCCATGACTTATACTTGAGTCAAAGTTATTTATTATTTTACTCCTGTTGTTATTACATGTATTATTTTACTCTATTAGTATTATTACTATATTTCCGATATTTTACACTATTATTACTGTTATTATTACATTTCCATTATTTTACTCTATTATTAGTTATTATTACATTTATTATTTTACTCTATTATTACTATATTTCCATTACTTTATTATGACTGTTATTATTACATTTCCATTATTTTACTCTATTATTAGTTATTATTACATTTATTATTTTACTCTATTAATATTACAATTATATTTCCATTACTTTATTATGACTGTTATCATTTCTATTATTTTACTCTATTACATTTATTACATTTATTATTTTACTCTATTATTATTATTACATTTATTATTTTACTCTATTAGTATTATTACATTTCTGTTATTTTACACTATTATTACTGTTATTACAGTTCCATTATTTTACTCTATTATTACTGTTATTATTACATTTATTATTTTATTTTACTCTATCATTATTACATTTATTATTTTACTCTGTTGTTGTTACTATTATTATTACATTTATTATTTTACTCTATTATTATTACATTTCAATTATTTTACTCTATTATAACTGTTATTATTACATTTATTATTTTACTTTATTACTATTATTATTATGATTACATTTATTATTTTACTCTATTAGTATTATTACATTTCCATTATTTTACACTATTATTACTGTTATTATTACATTTCCATTATTTTGCTCTATTATTACTGTCATTATTACACTTATTATTTTACTCTATTATTATTACATTTATTATTTGACTCTATTATTATGATTACATTTCCATTATTTTACTCTATTATTACTGTTATTATGACATTTATTATTTTACTTTATTACTATTATTATTATGATTACATTTATTATTTTACTCTATTAGTATTATTATTACATTTCCGTTATTTTACCCTATTATTACTGTTATTATTACATTTCCATTATTTTACTCTATTATTACTGTTGTTATTACATTTATTATTTTACTCTATTATTATTATTAAATTTATTATTTCACTCTTTATTATTATTGGCGGGATATATAAGCACATTTACATTGAATAAGATTAAAATATTGATTTAATGAGTGTTGGGACAGTCTTATCTTATATTACAGCTTTGTGTAAATATTCAAAAACATTTAACCTCATGCTGCCTCAATTAATGTAATTTTATTGGTATCTTTTTTTAAAAAAAATTACCAGGAGCGGCTGCATTTCCCACCCTTGGCTTATACTCGAGTCAATACGTTTTCTCAGTTTTTGGTGGTAATATTAGGTGCCTCTGCTTATATTCGGGTCGGCTTATACTCGAGCATATACGGGGTACTTCTTTTGCAAAGGACGAAGCCAGCAATCTCGTTGAGGAACTTTTTAAAACAGGAGTGGGAATAAAGCCACCCTCCAAATGGCACAGGACTACAATTCCCAGCACTTACGGACCCACCACCAAGACTCTATGCTTGGAAGCCAATCATATTCAGCTACGAGGGATTACCTGTGATGACAATACCCAGATTGATTATGTCAACTGGGGGCTGTTGGGACTTTCCGTTCAATATCGTCTGTAAAGCTGCATGACTTTCATTTCTATTTTAACACGACAACTACCCCCCAAATGTGCTTACACAGATCCAGTGGAGCATTTGCTGAAAGCTAAAGGAACATTTGAGCAGGATATGCCCCTAAATAAAGACAGTTTCTGCCTTCAGAGAGCCCCAGCAGGAGAAAAGTGACTCCCCAGGTCTGTCACAGTTGAACCTCGAAGCCGTCTGTTGAAGACACCCGACATAGTCATCCAGGAACTTCCCAGGTGACTTACATAGTCTTCGAACTTGGTGATTTCTTCCTCTAGGATATCTGTCCCCACTTTGTCGTCCTCCACCACACACTGGATCTGGAGCTTCTTGATTCCATAGCCCACTGGGACCAGTTTGGAGGCTCCCCAGACCAGGCCGTCCATCTGAACGGTTCGGACACATTCTTCCATCTTGGCCATGTCCGTCTCATCATCCCACTGGGGAAAAATCAGGGAGGAAAGGGTGAGCAAGGAGCCCAAATGTCTTGCCTCTGATCCCGTAAGTTACGCAGAGTTGGCCCTGGTTAGTACTTGGATGAGAGGACAACAACAAATACCAGCTGCTCTAGATCAGGCATGGGCAAACTTGGGCCCTCCAGGTGTTTTGGACTCCCAACTCCCACAATTCTGGGAGAGCTTTTATTTATTTATTTATTATTTACTATGCTTCTATACCGCCTCTCTCAGCCCGAAGGCGACTCGAGGCAGTGAACAAGCGGCAGCAAGTGCCCACATACAATACATCATAATAAGATAAAAACAATCATGAAACCATATAAATTAACAATTAAAACTACAAAATACAATCTCAGCTCCACAATCTTAAAATCGGTTTCTGTTTCGTCGTCATATTAATCCTTTGATCTTGATTAATTAAAGTTCGTCTGCGAATGCCTGCTTGAACAGCCACGTCTTGACTTTCTTACGAAATGTCAGGAGGGAGGGGGCCGATCTGATGTCACTAGGAAGGGAGTTCCAAAGCTGAGGAGCCACCACTGAGAAGGCCCTGTCTCTCGTCCCCGCCAGACGCGCCTGGACCGAGAGCAGGGCCTCTCCGGATGATCTTAAACATCTTGATGGTTCATAGGGAGAGATGCGTTCGGACAAGTAAGTTGGACCAGAACCGTTTAGAGCTTTAAAGGCCAAAACCAGCACTTTGAATTGTGCCCGGTAGCAAACTGGTAGCCATTTATCAACCTGGCTGCTGTCCGTTTGGACCAATTGAAGCTTCCGAGTAGTCTTCAAAGGTAGCCCCACGTAGAGAGTGTTGCGGTAATCTATACGGGATGTAACCAGAGCATGGTTACAGCTTGTGCACCAACTGTACCCATACCTTGGGAAGTCTGACTTGGCCACGGTAGTCCACGCTCCGGTTACATCCCATATAGACTACTGCAACGCTCTTTACGTGGGGTTGCCTCTGAAGACTGCTGGGAAACTGCAATTAGTCCAACGCTCGACAGCCAGGTTACTGACGGGAGTGGGGTACAGGGAACGTACAACTCCCTTGCTGAGCCAGCTCCACTGGTTGCCTATTAGTTTCCGAGCACAATTCAAAGTGCTGGTTTTAACCTATAAATCCCTATACGGTTCCGGCCCAGTTTACCGGTCCGAACGTATTCTCCTCTATGGACCATCAAGGACGTGAAGATCCTCCGGAGAGGCCCTGCTCTCGGTCTTGCCACCTTCGCAAGCGCGTCTGGTGGGAACGAGAGACAGGGCCGTCGATGTGGTGGCCCCTCGGCGATGGAACTCTCTCCCAAGCGAGATCCGATCTGCCCCCTCCGTCTTGTCCTTCAGGCTAGTGAAATCCTGGCTATGGAACGAAGCATTCCCAGAATAATGGCCGAGACTGGTTATAGGCCAAAGTGAGTGACCACATATGTGGACTGAGTTGATCATGGTTTTATTTGGTGATTTGGCTTTTATGTATTTTACCTATATGTATTTTAATCTTGTAATAATAATAATAATCTTTATTTGTACCCCACCACCATCTCCCCAACGGGGACTTGGGGCGGCTTACATGAGGCCAAGCCCAACAATACAACAACCAAGGTAAATCAATCTTGTATTGTTGTAGGATGTTTTAGTGTGTATTAGTAGCATTGAATCCTTGCTGTAAGCCAGTCTGAGTCCCTCTACGGAGATGAGAAGATCGGGATATAAAAGTTTCAAATAAATAAATAAATAAATAAATATAAATAAAGGCACAATCATGTCAGCTCAATTCAGAGCTGAAGGCAAGTCAAAGGTACAAATAACATGGTGATGGGCCCGGGAGGATTTCTGCTGTGTAAACTTCAATTATCAGTCTGGTGTATTATCCTGGGGCAAGAAACCAGCCTCTTGCCAAAACTCAGCACAGTCTTCACCTAAATCCCTTTCTTAAACTAGAAAAGAATTATAAGAGTCATCGGTTTGTTCACAACATAGTTAGAATTCCACATTTAAATAAGCCACATCCTGAGACCAACTAAAGGATGCAGATAGTGATACTTGTTCAAAGGGAAGACCAGTGAGCCCTGCTAGGCAACGACTATGATGACTCTTAGGGCAGCAAAGATTCTCCAGGTGACTAAATTCTGCATTTAATAATATTTTCTGCAAACATGCAATCTATACATTTTCACTTGCACTGATTATATTACAGTGTTCCCTCTCTACTTTGCGGTTCGCTTATTGCGGACTCGCTGTTTCACGGATTAAAAAAATATTAATTTAAAATATATATCATGGTATTTTCACTGTTTTGTGGGGTTTTGCCACCGCCGCTCTCCAAGGCCCTTTCCCTCCTCGGTCCTCCCTCCCTCCCTCCAGCCGTGAAGTGCCTTTCCTTCCTTTCCTTTCCTTTCAAGTTTATAAAGACTTAAAATAGTGAATAACTACTAAAATAATGTAAGAAAACTTAGTGACTTCTGCCTTAGAAACGCACTAAAGATAAACAAAACCAAATCAAAAACGATGGATAAGGCCCAAGCTCAACATCTAAAGTGGATTTTAGGGGTCGATAGAAGCTCCCCGGCGGCGGCAGTTAGAGCGGAGTTGGGAATGTTCTCTATTAGCACACAATCTAAGATCAGAGCCTTTAACTACTGGCTCAAGGTCATGGAGATGGAGGCGTCTCGCCTCCCAAAATTATGTTTGCTGGAACAATCTAGCAGTTCTTATAAATCGGGGGCTGACCATTTGTTTGATTACATCAGAAGGTGCGGCATTCAGGTAATATTCCCAGTCCACCTATCTGGTCAAGAGTTAAGTAAGCACTTCAAAGAAGTGCGTCAACGAATTAATGACATTGCGGCCCAAACCGATATAGACTCTTTGGGTTCTACCGTTTCCCTGAGATGGTTGAGTGGTTTTAAGAAATCCTTCCAATTAACCACTTACTTACAGCAAGGAAGGTTACACCACCTAAGGAAAATTTTCACTAGAGCCAGGTTTGAGCAATTAGATTCAATGGTGAGATATGGGAGGTTCAAGAAAATTCCCTATGAAGAGCGTATCTGTATTTGTGGTGCCCCTGAGATCGAAGATCTAACTCATCTTCTGCTCTATTGCAAAAATCTATCAAATAGAGAGAAAACAACTGCTAGAGATATTTCTCGTGAAAAAATCATTGGGACCCTCTAGCAAAGTCTCACTTCTGCTGGCCGGCTCAACAAGCTGATAACAGATGCTACTGCTCGTTTTTCTCTGTAAAGCCATGAAACTAAGATCTGATTACATAGATGCAATTGGAATAAATTGTGTTGGAGATGAGGACCTGTGAATTGTTACCACCTCCCTTAGAATCCCTCCTGCTGGGCAAAACAGGGGTTTAATTGATGTAATGGTCTAGAATTCTCCTCAGATTGTTTTCAGAATCATTGCAATGTGTCTGTGTTCTGTGTGTATTTGATATGGCTTCTGGCTAATCAATAAAATTGTTGTTGTTGTTGTTACTAAAATAATGTAGAAATATTAAAATAAATAGAGCATCCCTACATCACGGTTTTTGACTTATTGCGGGAGGTCCTGGAACCTAACCCCAGCAATAAGTGAGGGAACACTGTATAGCCAAATAGTCCTGGCTGGAATGACGATTGAATGTGAACCAACACATCATAATAGTTCTCCCTGGTTCAGTAAATTTACTCTTCCTTGGACTAAGAATAGGGTTCCACCCTCTATCACCAATTTCCCCACTGAATATCAGGGGGAAGAGAGGTGCAGGAAAGAAACGAGACCAAGATATCAAACAATCAGGAAGAGCATTTTGCAAACTTAACTGAACTTAACTTCACCCAAAGAGCTAGTTTTCTGCTGAGGTTTGGTTTCTGGCCCCCCGTTCATTTCCTGCCCCGATCAGAGACAAACTCACAGGCTTGACATCCAAGAGAATAGAGGACTTGGCAATCAGGCCTGGCTTCTTGGATTTCTTGTCCGCATACTGCTTTAGTCGCTCTTCCCGAATTCGGGCTGCTTCCTGGTCTTCCTCCTCGTCACTTCCAAACAGGTCGATGTCGTCGTCGTCGTCGTCTTCCTCCGCAACGGCCGAAGCAGAAGGCAGATTGACTTTCTTTGATGGAGCAGCCTGTGGTTCCACCTTCCTCATAGGAGTCACGTGCTTCAAGGAGAAAATGAATCAATAATTTATTTATTTATTTACTTACTCTACTTCCATACCGCCCCTCTCAGGCTGAAGGTGACTCGAGGCAGTGTACACATGGCAAGGACTGCCCAAGTTAAATACATCAACAGTTACTAACACAATCATATCGCATACAAATTAGCAATTAAACTCAAACACAATATCAGCGTCTCATTATTAAGTCGATTTCCAATTGCGGCGGTGTCGTTCCTTAGGTCTCAATTTAATAATCATACTACATCTGCAAATGCCCGGTCAAATAGCCAGGGAGCAGCAGAACAGAGCTGACTCCCTCCCCAATGTGATATTCTTTCAGATATCTCGACATCCCAACTCCCTGGTTATAGGTCTTGGCTACTACCGTGTTTCCCCGAAAGTAAGACAGCGTCTTACTTTCTTTTGACCCCCAAAAATCCCCACTACGGCTTACTTTGGCACGGCTTACATTAGCCGACGGTACCCCGAAAGTAAGGCGACAGTAAGACTTATCGCGGTGGCATGACGTGGCTGGGCTTGGCCCGGAATCCTCCTTCCTCCTCCTCCTTCTTTCCAGCGTGCGCTTTCCATCCTCCCCAGCAGCGCCTTTCCTGCCGGTTCCGCCTTCCCTTTAGTGAAGGGAGAGGGCGGAGCCGCCGGCGCAGAAGAAAGCGCCGCCGGAGTCTCCTGCCGCACGGCGGTGTAGCTGGCTGCCGCCAGCCGCCCTCCGCCGGTTCCAGCCCCTTCCTCAGTTTCTCTTTCCTTCCTCGCAACGGAGCCTCTGCAGGGCGACCGATCGGTTTCCCCTGCAGGCTCCTCTGCATGGGAAGGGAAGAGGCCCGGGCGCAATGGGAGTTTTTAAGCCTGCCTCTTCCTTCCCCGCAACGGAGCCTGCAGGGCGATCATCGGTTTCCCTGCAGGCCCTCCATGGGAAGGGAAGAGGCCCGGCGCAATGGGGAGCCTCTGCGCCTGTCTTCCCTTCCCCGCAGAGGAGCCTGCAGGGAAATCGATCGGTCGCCCTGCAGGCCGCTGCGGGAAGGGAAGAGGGGCGGCTGAGGGAGGGGCTGGAACCGGCGAGAGGGCGAGCCGGGCGGCGGCGAGCGCCTGGTCGCCGGCGGGCGGGACTCCGGCGGCGCTTCCCTCGCCGGGCGGCGCCCCGCCCCTCCTCCCGTCCCTGAAGGGAGGGGGCGGAACCGGCGAGAGGGAGAAGGCGCTGCTGGGAGGATGGAAGGCGCCGCTGGAAAGAAGAGGAGGAAGAGGAGGAGGATTCCGGGCCCAGCCAAGCCAGCCACGCCATGCCGCCCGAGGTACGGCTTGACACATTCGGGTGGAAACACGGCTTATATAAGCCGACATTTCTGACACCCCGATATGGCTTACAATCGGGTAGTGTCTTATTTTCGTGGAAACACGGTATAATAATAATAATAATCTTTATTTATACCCCACCACCATCTCCCCAAGGGGACTCGGGGCAACTTACGCGAGGCCAAGCCTGAACAACAAAATTACAACAAAATAAAACCAAAAACACAAGCAACAACATAATAATTACATAGAAACATATGAGGACTATAAAATACAATATATACAATCACATTGACAATGGGCGGGCCACATGTACAGGATAAAATGTTAAAACCCAGGGTGAGATAATAGGGGAGCAGGTTATTTGCAAGGAGAGCTCATAAAATGGATTTGTAAAACCAAACTTTCCCACAAAAGGGGGGGGGGGAGGATGTGTACTCCAGTGACAGAAACATTGAGGGAAGCAATAGTGTAAGGTGCAGCAGAAAAGCCAGGTTTTAGGTGCTTTTTAAAGGTTTCTAGAGTAGGGGCTTCCCTAATATCTCTGGATAATGAGTTCCAGAGTCGAGGGGCCACAGAGGAGAAGGCTCTCTCCTTTGTACCCGCAAGACGAGTCTGTGAAACTGGCATGGGCGAAAGGAGGGCTCCCCCCTAAGAGCGAAGGTCCCGGGCTGGTTCCTGGAGGGAGATACGGTCACGAAGGTAGGCGGGTCCCAAACCGTTTAGGGCTTTAAAGGTGATAACCTGCACCTTGAATTGGGCCTGGAAAATAAATGGCAGCCAGTGAAGCTCCTTAAACAGGGGACTTGGCCACTCCCTATAACTTGCCCCACACTGAGAAACCCATTACTTACTTTTAAAACTTTAAGCAACTTTTAAAATCCACAAACATGTGGTCAATACAGTTTATTTATAATACACTTTATCTATATTCCGCTCTTCTCACCCCGAAGGGGACACAGAGCGGATTACAGGTACACATACTTAGCAGACAATCCCTTTCCACATACACACACATATAAACAAACAGAGGCAAACTCTGGCCACCAGGGGAGCTGACGTACCTCGTCTCTCAGCGTTCCCAGCGTCCCTTGTTGTTCCTTCCGCATTCCTCAGCGTTACTGGAGTTCTTTAATGGCCTCATAATTCAGTCAATCCCCCCCCCCCCCCTTAGTGTGGTACCTTTATCAGCTACTTGACAGATGCAACTGTCTTTCGGGCTGCATAGGTCGACAGCAGGCTACACTTAAAGGTCGAGCACCCACCTCGACCGGGCAGGCCTCGAACTCATGACCTATTGGTCAGAGAGATCTTATGCAGCTGACACTTAGCCAGCTGCGCCACATTCCCGGTGCAATTTCAACAGAAAGGAAGAAACCATGAAAATGAACAAAATCTGGCTACCAGTATTTTAAAAACCTCTAAAATCAGGAGAGTAAATAAAGAGCAACACTCAAAAACAGGGGAGTTCCAGACAAGAAACAATCACGGACAGCTAATCACCTCTTAACAAAGGATTCCCACAGGCAGTAAGAAGCCACACCTTGAAATTGCTAGGCCATTAAATGCTAAATTGAAACATTCACACCTACCTCCAACAGACAAGAAGAGTTCTTTCTCCCACCTTGGACATTTCACAGATATATAAACCTCATTTTCCTAGTTTCCAACAGACCTCACAACCTTTGAGGATGCTTGCCACAGATGCAGGCAAAATGTCAGGAGAGAATGCTTCTGGAACATAGCCATGCAGCCCAAAAAACGTACAACAATCCAGTTTTAAAACTCTGTTTTATTTTTAATGATTGTCATTATTACCTATTACCCATCTAAAAGGTTGAGCATAAACCCTGTCACTTCTTTCAACTGGAATAGACCCATTAAATCAATGGGATTAATTAATGTTAGTCAACAGCAGATTTTGGCCCATGTATTTATCCACTATAGGGAACTTAAATAAGAACCTCCTTGCTAAACATAACCGGGTTTTGAAAGCCCAGGCCTTCCCTTCCGCTTCTGAACCCGGGGCCGTTCTCTCGTGGGGAAAAAGGACGTGGGGGGAGAGCTGTGTTAACTCAGTTTCCAAGCGGATTTCTGACGCATGCAGGATGGAAGAAATCCGCTTGGAAACTGAGTTAACACGGCTCTCCCAACACGTCCTTCTCTCCCACGAACTGGGGCGAGAGCGCACACAACACGGAAGGGAAGGCCAGGGAAAAACCCGCCGATTCCTTTCCGAATAGGGCGGTGGTGGCTTCAAAATGGGAAATTCACTTCCTGGTTGCTTACATAACTTCAAAACCGCTTCAGAAGTCAATTACTCAAGTATATACTCAAGTATAAGCCTAGTTTTTCAGACCTTTTTTTAGGCTGAAAATGTCCCCCTCAGCTTATACTCGAGTCAAGGTTATTTATTATTTCACTCTGTTATAAATACATAATAAATGATATATTATTATTACATTTATTATTTTACTCTATTTCTACTTCTTATTTCCACTATTTTACTCTATTATTACTGTTTTTATTACATTTCCATTATTTTACTCTTTTATTATTATTACTAGCTTGGGGACCCGGTGGTGCCCGAGTTATTTGAGGAAGGCATTGTGTGTCAAGGTTGGTTCCTATTAGATGTTTATGTGGCTTGCAGTGGTCTCAGGAAGTTAGTGAAGGTACTGCAAGTCCCATTGGCCATGGTCCATCCCCCTCCCAACAGCATCAGGATGTAGAGTGGGTCATAGGGGCTGTGTGTGTCACATTTGGTCTTGATCATTCTTTGGATGAGGGTTGCAGAGGTCTCGGAAGGTGAGTGAAGGTATTTCAAGTCCCATCATCTGTGGTCCATCCTCCTTGATACAGTACCAGGGTGTAGACTGGGTCAAGGGGGCTCTGTGTGCAAATTTTGGTCTGTATTGGTCATTGGGTGAGGGTCGCATTGTGAAGTGGGCCATTGGGCCCCTGTTTGCCACGTTTGGTCCTGATCCGTCACTGCTGTAGGCCACAGTGTCTGACTGCCTGAGGCCTTTCCTTTTACCTTTGTGTCACCTTAGAATGTTTGAATGTGGATGGCCAATCAGAGTCCTTTATGCAAATACCATTTCAGTGGCAACCAATCCCCTCTATCTGGGGCTGTGGAATGGTGGAATCCTGAGGCTGGCCAATCAAAGTCCTTTATGCAAATAATCCCATAGTGGCAACCTATCGAAACGCTGTCTCATATTTCTTGTCACCTCCGCTCCTCCCAGAAAATGATCTTTCCAACGGAAAAAACTGTCTTTTGGCTAACTCAAGCATTCAGTTTTGCTGGCCAATAAGAGTCCTTTATGCAAATTGTCTCTCAGTGGCAACCAATGCCCTCTGCCTGGAGCCTTAGAGTGTTGGAGTTCTGATGCTGGCCAATTAGTGTCCTTTATGCAAATAATCCCACAGTGGCAACCAATCGAAACGCTGGTACATATTCCTCCCTCCGTACCACCGCACAGCCGCAAACACTGACTTTTATTATATACATAGATTATTACTATTATTACCTTTATTACTTTACTCTATTTATTTTTATTGGAAGCACATTTACATTGAAGAAGGTCGGAATGGTTTAATCAGAGTTGGGCAGTCTTATCTTAAACTACAGTTTTATGTAAATATTCAAAAATATTTACATAACCTACTGATGCCTCAATTTTATTTTATTGGTATCTATTTTCATTTTGAAATTGATCCATGGCTTCTGCATTTCCCACCCTCGGCTTATACTCGAGTCAATTTTCTCAGTTTTTTGTGGTAAAATTAGGTGATGTGGCTTATATTCAGGTCGGCTTATACTCGAGTATATACGGTAATTCCGAATTTATAATGACTTTTGGAGCATTCTGATGAACCTAATCAGGCCTAGTAGCTGTGGAATGGTTTATTAGGCAGAGACCCAGTTCCTGTGAGTAAACTGTTATATAGCTGTGTAACAAGTTGAATTAAGTACTGTTTAAAGCAACCACACACATTCATGCCAAGATCTCCTGTAACCATTAAGCTCACTATCTGTTCTTTAAAGTTCTCACGAAATAAACTTCATTTTCTTTGTTCAAACAACTGCCTCAGTGTGCCTCAGCCATAAAGAACTCCACTCAGTACCAACAGCAAACCAGAGTCCAAAGGTGGCAGCATATATATGTCAAATATATAAGTCAAATATATATGTCAAATATATAAGAGTGCTTAAAAGAGGCGGTGGTAGCTCCATTACTGAAGAAACTGTCACTAGACCCGGCGGTTCCCTCCAACTACCGACCAGTGTCGAACCTTTCGTACCTGGGGAAGGTAGTTGAGAGGGCAGTAACGGAGCAGTTGCAGTCCTTCTTAGATGATGCAACATGGCTAGACCCCTTCCAGTCCGGCTTCCGTTCGGGGCACGGGACGGAGACGGTCCTGGTCTCCATCACAGACCAACTCCGCTGCCAGCTCGACCAAGGCGGGTCTGCGCTGCTCGTGTTATTGGACCTCACGGCAGCGTTTGACACGGTCGACCACAATCTATTGATCCACCGCCTGGCCGTGGCTGGAGTGAGGGGGGACAGCCCTTAAATGGCTGACCTCCTTCCTCCACCAGCGGTCTCAGCGTGTGAGGGTCGAGGTGGTCTCCGAGGGCTCCCCACTACACTGTCGGGTCCCCCAGGGGCCAATCTCTCCCCTCTGGTATTTAACATCTACATGCAGCCCCTTGCACAGCTGGTGCGGAGTTATGGGCTGGAGTGTCACCAGTACGCTGACGACACCCAGCTCATTCTGAGGATGGAGGGCAGGCCGGGTTCTGTCCCTGATAATTTCCAACACTGCCTCGAAGCCGTTACTGGATGGCTGCGAGCCAGTAGGTTGAGGGTGAATCCGAAGACTGAGATCTTGTGGCTGAGTCGCCCCGGGTGATGTTAATGTCCAGCTTCCGAGCCTGGACGGTGCGGTGTTATGCCCATCGCCTTCCGTAAAGAGCCTGGGGTCCATTTGGACTCCCAGCTGACCATGGAGGCCCAGGTCTCTGCGGTCAGCAAGATCGCTTTTTCATCTGCGACAGGCAAGGAGGCTGGCCCCCTATCTCTCCCGAACGATCTGGCCACGGTGATCCAAGCCACAGTCATCTCAAGGCTGGATTACTGCAACGCGCCTACGTTGGCCTTCCTCTGTCGGTGACCGGAAGCTCAGGCTAGTGCAGAACACTGCCGCCCGGCTCCTGTCTGGCACGCCAGCTGGCGCCCCACATAACACCTGTTTTGCAGGATCTGCACTGGCTGCCAATTGAGCACCTTCAAAGTGTTGGTCCTCACCTTTAAGGCCTTACACGGCCTGGGGCCAGCGTATTTGAGGGACCGTCTCACCCCATATTGCCCTCCGAGATCACTTCGGTCTGAGGACTCCAATCTCCTGGAGATACCTTCAGCTAAACTTGCAAGGCTGACTGCTACCCGCCGGAGGGCGTTCTCTGTCATAGCACCTACGCTGTGGAACGCCCTCCCGGCCGGAACTCGGGCTATGAAGGACTTGCTCCCGTTTAGACGGGCCTGTAAAACATACCTGTTTAAGCAGGCCTTTGGTGAGTAAGTCCTGCCCATGCCCCGCCATCTATTCGCTCTTCTGAGGATGATGTGCTGTTCATTGTTTTAACTGTGTTATTAATTACTGTACTGCTGTTGTTTTTAATTGTTTTTAATTGTTTTATTGCCTTGTATTTTACTGTGCCCTTCGGCTCCTGTAAGCCGCCGCGAGCCTCAGGGAGTCGGCGGCATAGAAGCCCGAACAATAAATAAATAAATAAATAAAGAATTAGGATGGGGAATACCAAAGTTACAAGAATACTACAAAGCATTCCAACTGAAAGCAATTCTGGAATTGATAGAGGACAACCAAGAGAAGTGGATAAGGATAGAGAACGAAGCAAATAATGGTCAAGGAGTTTATGGAATCTTTACAAATAATTTAAAAGAGGAAATAAAAAAAACAATGGGTCCAAGGAAAATAGCATTAAAAATATGGGGGAAATGGAAAGAGAAATGGATGCCATATTTATCAAAGGAAGCCCCGATAGGTAGTTTAAGAAACGAGGAAGACGAAAGTATCATTAAAAAATTGAAACAGATGGGATATAGTAAAATCAAATATTTATATAATGAAAAAAAGGAATTAATGGAATGGAAACAATTGGAAACATTAGGGTGCGGGATAAACTGGTTAACACTAAGAGGAATTTGGGAACAAATTAAAAAGAAACTAAGTAGTAAGGGAGAAAATATAATAGACAAGATATTAGAAGAGAGATTCGAAGGCAAAAAAGGTCTTAACAAAATATATGGAAGAATGATAGAAGATAAGGAATCTATATATAGAATAATGGAAAACAAGTGGGAAAAGGAAGGGGCCTAGGAAGAGAAAAAACAGAAAAGATAATCAATGGTTTAAATAAAATAAAAACAGAAAATACAAGGAATTAGAACTGAAAATAATAACGAAATGGTATAGAACACCAATTCAACTGCCACACATGATTCAGGGATTAAATCCCAAATGCTGGCATTGTGGAAGTCGGGAAGCATGGTATGCACATCTATGGTGGGAATGTGAAGAGATACAAAAATTCTGAGTCAAATTCTAGACCAGGTAGAATTACATACTAAAATAAAATTTGATATAAATATGCAAATATTGTTAATAGGAATATATGGTGATAGAAGAGTTAAGGACCAAGACCAGGAATTTATGATGATGATGTTTAGAGCAGCACATGCAGTAATCGCTTGGGGTTGGAAAGAAAAAGAGAAATGGACACTTGAAAAACGGTATGAATATGTGTGGGACCAAATACAACTAGATATTATGGACATCATAAGAAGCAAAAAGACATGGTCAGACAAACAGAAGAAAATTAAAGAAATTTGGACTCCATTTAAAAGATGGTTACAGGTCGTTAAACCAGATGATGAAAGCTGGAAGAAAAAATTGAAAGAATCAAAGAAGGCTCAGGTAACGGAGAAAAAAGGACTTCATTGTCAACAGGAAGAGGGAGGGGTGGGAGGGGGAGGGAGAAGGGATGAAAAAGGACAAAAGGCATGGTAATTGTGGTTATGTATTGTTGTTTATAATAAAAACATTTTTTTAAAAGCAAATAAATAAATAAATAAATAAATGAAATAAAATAAAAACAAAGGTGGCAGCAAACCTTCAAATAGGAAATCATTGAATTCCTCCAGTGAGCCAAAGGGCTTATTTTATTTAGTAACTGTGGTGGTGGCCAGTGGGTTTTCAAAGGGGGTTCGGCCAGTAGAGCGTTCTAGCTCAGTACAAAGTTATATCCTCAAGTATTTATTACACTCATAAGAACATAAGAACATAAGAAGAGCCATGCTGAATCGGGCCTCAGCCCATCTAGTCCAGCATTCTGTATCACACAGTGGCCCACCAGTTGTACACGGGGATCTCAAACAGAAGGGAGGGCAAAACCCTAACCTGCTCCCGACCCCACAACCAGTACCCAGGGAAATCCTGCCTACCTCAACCAACCCGAGGTGGCACTTGAATGTCCTTTCAGTAACTACCGATACACTTGGTATCCATGAATCTGTCTAATCCTGCCTTGAAGTTGTCCAGGCTGACAGCTGTCACAACCTCTTCTGGAAGTGAGTTCCATAACCCAATGACCCTCTGGGTGAAGAAATATTTCCCTTTATTAGTCCTAATTTTCCTACCTTGAGCTTCAGGGAGTGCCCTCTAGTCCTAGTGTTTTGTGACAAAGAAAATAGTTTTCTTTATTCACCTTTTCTATCCCATGCATGATTTTATACACTTCGATCAAGTCACCTCTTAAACGCCATCTTTCAAGGCTGAAAAGACCAAGGCCTTGCAACCTGGTTTCATAAGGGAGCCGCTCCATCCCTTGGATCATTCTTGTTGCCCTTTTCTGTGCCTTTTCCAGTTCCGTTATATCCTTCTTAAGGTGCAGAGACCAGAATTGTACACAGTACTCCAAATGTGGCCTCACCATAGATTTGTAGAGAGGTAATACAACATTTGCTGACCTACTTTCGATTCCCCTTCCTGATCATGCCAAGCATAGAATTTGCTTTTTCACTGCTGCAGCGCACTGGGTTGACATCTTCATTGAGCTGTCCACCAAAACCCCAAGATCCCTTTCCTGGTTTGTCTCGGAAAGCTTTGACCCCATCAATTTGTAGGTGTAGTTGGGGTTCTTTGCCCGATGTGCATGACTTTACACTTGTTTAGGTTAAAATGCATTTGCCACTTTGTTGCCCATTCACTCAATTTCGAGAGATCTTTCTGGAGCTCTTTACAATCAGTTTCATTTTTAACTACCCTGAACAATTTAGTGTCGTCTGCAAACTTTGCAACCTCAGAATTCCCTCCTACATCCAGATCATTAATGAATAAATTAAAAAGTAACGGACCCAAAACTGAACCTTGGGGTACGCCACTTCTCACCTCTTTCCACCCAGAGAAATGTCCATTTATTACCACCCTTTGTTCCTACAGTTTAGCCAGGTTCCAATCCAGGACAAGACCTGTCCTCTGATTCCATGGCTGAAGAGCTTATTTTAGAGCCTTTGGTGAGGGACTTTGTCAAAAGCCTTTTGAAAGTCAAGGTAAACAATATCAATTGGGTCCCTTTATCTATGTGTTTATTTACACCCTCAAAGAATTCTAACAAGTTAGTAAGACATGATTTGCCTTTGCAGAAACCATGTTGATTTTCTTTCAGCAATGCCTGTTCTTCTATGTGCCTAGTAATTTTTTCTTTAATAATGGTTTCCATCATTTTGCCTGGAACTGAGGTTAAACTGACTGGTCTATAATTTCCTGGATCACCTCTGGATCCTTTCTTGAAGATCGGTGTTACATTTGCCTCCCTCCAGTCCTCGGGTACAGTGCCTGATCTTAGAGAAAGGTTATATATCTTAGCTAGAAGTTCAGCAATTTCACACTTGAGTTCCTTAAGAACTCTGGGGTGGATGCCGTCTGGACCATCTTGAATTGGTGGCAGCAGTTTTTGTTTTCAGTGGGGTTTTATCAAAGATAAATTCCCTTAACTGGTATAATTGGCGGCAGCATCGTGATTTTAAAAACCCTCACATCGTTATAATGGACAACCAATGCAGCTCCTCTTAGGAGACCTATAATGCAGACAGGGCTCTTGGGAATATCAGCATGTTTGTTTATAAATGAAAACAGTGCATCAAATGTCAAATGCAAGCACAGTTTTACCTGTGTCGGTGGCGGAGAAGGATGGTGAGCAGAAGATTTTTCCAGCACATTCAGGCGACATTCTAGTCTGGAGATGGCATGCTGCAGGTCCACAACCACTGAGGGTATGATGGGAAAAGGTAAATAAGTGTGAATGAATGAATGACAACATAGGAATATTTGGCTTTCCTTCTGCCTAGACACTGCATTGTACTGTATGCTGGCATGGTGTGTCGGACTAGACTGCTGGGAGACCAGGGTCTGAATCCTTGCTTAGCCTGGAAACCCAGAGGTTGACCATGGGCAAGTCACTCTCTCTCCTCCTCAAAAGAAGGCAATTACAAGCCTCCTAACTCATGGTAGGATCGCCTTAAGTTTCCCAAAATTAGGAACTATTTGGATGCACTCAACATTGGAGTCTGTCCAGTGACTTCCTCACTGTAAGGAGAGAGAGAGAAAGCTCCTCACTGTAATTTGGCCACAGGAGAGTGACCATCACTAAAAAAATGATTTTGTCATTTGGGAGTTGTAGTTGCTGAGAATGCTCTGTTTGTTTTGCACACAGTGACCATCAGAAAACACTAGAAAGGGTTTGGTGGGCATTGACCAAAAACTACGCACTGGACTAATTATGTCAAACTTGGCACAAATTGGCTGGAACACTGGGAGTTAGGGGAAAATAGACCTTGACATTTGGGAGTTACAGCTTCTGGGATTTATAGTTAACACACAATCAAAGAGCATTCGGTACCCCATCAATGATAGAATTGGGCCAAACTTCCCACACAGAACCCCCATAATCAACAGAAAATACTGTGTAATCTGGTGGTCTTTGGCGACCCTTCTGGCACCCCCTCACGACCCCCAGGTTGAGAAATGCTGCCTTAAGGCTATCCAGTCCAACTCCCTCCACCAGGGCAAGAAAACATAATCAAAGCCCTTCCAACAAAGAGCCATCCAGCCATAGATATAGAAAGATCTATATGATTCACACACACACAAGACAGATATATTGCCATACATTTGAAAGGGACAAAGAAGGACAATTTGCCCTAAACAAGGACAATTATATGTTGCATGTTCCAGAGTAGGCAAACCAGACAATCTCCACATCAACACTGACAAAGAAACAATAAGAAATACTGTTTACCCACAAGCATACAGAAATTACATACATTAGAAACCAACATTACTCATTACTTTATTTTCCAGATCACCAGACTGGGCCATAGCAATGTGTGGCATGGGACGGCTAGTATTGAAATAAAAACCATCCCTGCCACCATGCATTTGGCCCTTGTTATCTGCTGGGGTTTCGTTCCAGGACCAAAATCTGTGGGTGCTCAAGTCTAATTTTATGCAGTGATGTGTTGAAATTGTGTCCCTGACGTAAAATCGTGAAATTGAAGCTAGTTTTGGAATTTTAAAAATATATTTTCAAGCCATGGATGGTTGAATCTGTGGTCACATAATTCATGGATACCAAAGACTGGGTGTATTTGTAGCTTTTATATAGGGCTGAAAAAGAGGACAGGAAGAGAATCAACTCATCTAAAACTCACCAACTCATCTCCGATCATCTGGAGAGGCCCTACTCTCGCTCCTGCCCTTGTCGCAGGCGCGATTGGTGGGGACAAGGGAGAGGGCCTTCTCTGTGGTGGCCCCCCGACTCTGGAACTCGCTCCCCAAGGATATTAGACAAGCCCCCACATTGGCTGTTTTTAGGAGGAGCCTAAAAACAATGTGCCTTCTCTGAATAAAGTGAATAATGCCCTGCTCTGATCAATTCCTTGCAAATGTCCTCAAAAGCACTTTAATTACCTGTTGTGCTGTCTGACCCACATTATCTTTTAACCTTCCTGCTACCTACATTCTACCTTGGTTCGCCATCCAGTGTTTATTTATTTTAAAGTTTTAACAGGGCCTTCTCAGTGGTGGCTCCTCGGCTTTGAAACTCCCTTCCTAGTGACATCAGATCTGCCCCCTCCCTCCTGACATTTCGTAAGAAAGTCAAGACTTGGCTGTTTAAGCAAGCATTCGCAGACGAACTTTAATCGAGATCAAGGATTACTATGACAACGAAACGGAAACCGATTTTAAGATTGTGGAGCCGAGATTTGTATTTTATAGTTTTAAATGATAATTTTATATGTTTTTATAGGACTGTTTTTATCTTGTGATGTATTGTATATGGGCACTTGTTGCCGCTTGTTCACCGCCTCGAGTTGCCTTCGGGCTGAGAGAGGCGGTATAGAAGCATGGCAAATAAATAATAAATTAATTAATATTTCATATCTCTCCCAGCCATAATAGTTTTAAACTATCTATTATTGCTTATGTTTAAGTTATATTGGTTGTATTGTTTTGTTATTTGCTGCTGTGTTGTTGTTTTATTATGTGTCATTGGGCTTGGCCTCATGTAAGCCGCCCCGAGTCCCCATGGGGAGATGGGGGTGGGGTATAAATAAAGTATTATTATTATTAAAATGTGTTGGAGGATTCTGCATATCCCATAAATAGCTGAAAACACAAATAAATGGGTCCAAGAACCACTTTTAATAGAATGCAAAATAATTAAACTAAGGCACCCAGACATAGAAGAATTGAAGTTGTATATGAATATCAGCCACAGGAAGCCCCGGACCCTCAAGCTGCAAGCAATGTGTGAAATCTAGCTGGACAAGAGAATAGAAAGAATTTGCCATCACATTCAACCCACTGCCAGGTTTCCCCACTCACCGCTGTGAAGGCTTAGGTTCTCCGCCTCCAGATGTGCAATTCTAGTGATCAGCTCCCCTTGGTCCCCAGCAGGCCCTGCGGAAGAAGAGCTGCTGGCACTCTGCAACGGAAAGCAGGAAGGAGAACACAGATGAGACAGCGGCTGGCGTTTTATAGACAAGAGACACACCTTTTAGACACAACCGCAAGCAACAGGATGGAAACGAACAAGGGAGCAAATGAGGGAAAGCGTATTTAAGGAGACAGTTTGCGACAAAATGCCTAAAGCTTGGTAGCCTTATTTCCAGCGAGCCCACGGTGGACCTGGTGTGCCCTGGTTTGGTTTCCTCCGTTTCCTGAATTTTGAAGGAGTAATAAAATAGAGAAACAAAAAGGTAACTGTTGAATTACTTCAACTGTGTGGAACCTTCCAGCACTTTACAGGTGACATTCTATGTAGCTGGTATGTATTTTGATACGGATGTGTGTTGCACAGGAAAAGGAACCTACCTCCTGCTTTGAAAAAAAAAGCCAGGTGCATACACACTGCAAGTCATATTCTAAGGAAGGTGCCTTCTTCTTTACAGGACTAGAACAGATAAATTCTTCTCGAAATAGCAAGAGTACCTGTTCTCTAAATAACTGGAACCGCACAACCACTATCATGAGTGTAGGGATAACAGTCCCAGTCCATTCTACACTGGATGCACCGGGACTGTGGCGCAGCTGGCTGGGAGTCAGCTGCATTAAGATCACTACTGACCGAAAGGTCATGAATTCGAAGCCAGCCTGGGTCGGGGTGAGCTCCCGACCAAAGTTGTGTAGCTTGTTGTCGACCTTTGTAGCCCGAAAGGCAGTTGCATCTGTCAAGTAGGAAATTTAGGTACCACTTTGTGGGGAGGCTAATTTAACTGATTTATGAGGTCATAAAAATCTCCAGGAAGTATGCAAAGAATGAGGAAGCAACAGCTCCCCTGGTGGCCAGAAGCTGGAATGTTAAATAGCCCCTGAGTGTCTATATATGTTGTGTGTCTATGGCATTTAATGTTTGCCATGTATATGTACATTGTAATCCGCCCTGAGTCTCCTGCGGGGTGAGAAGGGCGGAATATAAATACTGTAAATAAATAAATAAATAAATAAAATGACAAACTGCTAGGTTTCCTTTCCTTTATCTTGGCTGTTCCAAGACAAAAGTCCAACCTTGTACTGGACTAGCAAAAGCCTTCTAAGTAGCTCTCTCTGTGCCTTGCTTGGAACCAAATCACATTTATGCCACGTACAGACAGAAGTGTATGTGAAGTCTTTCTCGTTGCATGAATGGCATAGATTTATCCATCGAATAACTTCCTCTCGGTGAGGAACGTTTGTTTTCTCTACTTGAGGTGCAATGCTTAAAAGGTGCCTGAACAACACGAAATACAATGATTTAATAAATTCAGGTGCACAACTGAATATAACTGACAAATGAAGGGTGCAAATTTTGCAAAGCAGTTTGATGACAGGATTGGGAGCAGGAGGAAAGGCTTGGGGATGAGCATAAGCGCTTGCTCGCAGGCGGATCCTAACAGACAGACAGATAGGCCAACGTGCGACACTGACCACCACCACCACCCTCCTCCTTACAGCCACAAGCGACTTACAGTCGCGCGACCCGAGTGCTTCTTGCGTCGAACGGGAGGGGCTTCGGAAGTATTGTGCAAAACTGTCTTGAGCTGCAAGGGGCAAGAGCAATTTTGGGGTAAAAAAAAGAGTACTCTGTTTATATGGATTCACTCATGCAGCGCTGCACAGGCAAGCACGGTACTTAAGCCTCCATGCAGGGAAACATGCCTAAGCGAAGAAAAGCTTAAGAAGAAGAATCTGACTGTAATCAAGAGGATACACTACAAATCATAGTTGCAACTCCAAAGTTCAGTTTTCCTCAACTGGAGCAAGATCAACCCTGGGCCAATTCAGCTGAGTTGGGACAGCAAGTAACTCCATTCCCGGTAATGAGCCACACTTGACAGGTGTGGTTCTATGTGTTGGAAGCAAGCATGGATGTGGAGCAACTGCAGACAGAATGAACCTAGTAGTGCAGGACTGCTGTCTTTTTTTCACTTCTTTCCTAGATCTAAGTAGCTCAAAGTGTTTTTGCGCCATGTTTGTAAGGGTCACTTCTCCCTTGGTCCTGATTGGCCCTTCGAAAACAGCCTTAATACAATGTTGAAAGTAAAAGAAAAACGCTTTACTTCAGCAAACACAAAGGATAAGCAAATGCAGTTGAAAAAAAGCAAGGAAACCTTAATGCAGAAACAAATTAAAGTCTCTTACAAAGTCCCAAAAGAAACAGCAGTCTTACATCAGGCAACGGGCATTGATCACTAAGTCTTTGGCAGCAGACACAAAGCAGGTTCAAACAGCATCAGAGTAGTTGTTACCAGCGAAAGCCCTTTAAATGAGATGTATTACCTGCAACAACCTTATCAGAGCAGTCTGCATATTTCCCACCATAAGCTCTAGCACCTGTTTACCGGCCCCTCAACTCCCAGAAATCCCAGTCAGTTTACCAGTTGTTAGGATTTCTAGTTAGCACTGGCTGCTACAGCATACTCTAACACTGCTATGGATAAAAAAAATATTTCTATACTATGCTCAAGCTGTTTTTGTACATCTCAATGGAGCCATTAAGTCAGTGTTTCCCAACCAGTGTGCCGTGGCACACTAGTGTGCCATGAGCGATCATCAGGTGCGCCGTGGGAAATTGGTACTCTCCCCCCTCCTAGCAGCCCCCTCACAGGTTTCCAAGAAACAAATTGAACCTCTCTGTTTTGAAATGTTGGGGGTTTTTTTTTACTATTTTACTGGATTTTTTGAGAGTCCCCCCAAAAAAGAATTGTTTATAACAGCTTCATGACATCCATAGTTAACTGGAAGCAAGTTTCACTCAGGGTGAAATTTCACAAAGGTCTGGAGAAAAAGCTCTATGAGGAGCGGCTTGAAGATCTGGGCATGTTTAGCCTGAAGAAGAGAAGGCTGAGGGAAGACATGATAGCCATGTATAAATATGTGAGAGGAAGTCATATATATATGTTTTGTTCATCGAAACAAGGCCAGGTTTCACACTGAGTGTATAAATACATTTTAAAACGTATTAACTATATGTATTACTGTGTTAGAGTGTACTTTTGTGTCATTTTGGTTGGTGGTGTGTCCCAGGATTTTGTAAATGTAAAAAACGTGCTGCGGCTCAAAAAAGGTTGAAAAACACTGCATTAAGTCATAAAATCATAGCTGAAAGAGACATCAGGACCATCCAATCCAAATCCATTCTAACATACAGGAATCTACAACCAAAGCCTTCCCAAGTGATGGCTATTTGGCCTATTTCAAAATCTCTTGAGAAGGAAGTTTTTCCTAAAGTCTAGATGGACTCTCATAATAAACGCCATCTGCCTAGACTTAACTTCCAGAACATTTTGCTTTCAGAACAGCCTGAATCGCTCAAGACACAATATGGCTAGAGAAATCCAATAATAATAATAATAATAATCTTTATTTATACCCTGCCACCATCTTCCCCAACGGGGACTCGGGGCGGCTTACATGGGGCCAAGCCCGAACAACAGAGTATGACAAAATTAAAACAAAATATACTAATGAACAAATGACAACACCAGAATTACATAACATTATATATACTAGAAACAGCATAAGAGTCTGACAAAACTGCAAAACAAATGCTCTCAAGTTAATATATGCCTTGACCATTGAGTAAAGAGTTATTTATAAACTTGTATTGTATGTATTTAAACAGCTTAAGTCAGCGCTTCTAAAAGTATGGGTCAGAACCCAAAATGGGGTTGTCATAACTGTATGTTGGAGTCGCATTCCTTTCTTTCCTGCACGCGCATGTTTCTGTCTATAATCTCTTGGATACTAGGAACGGACACCACATTGCCATTATATCTTTAATGATAATCATATCCTGATGCACTGTGTTTGGTACATCTCATGAGACATTTAGTTGTACATATTATGCTATTTCATTGTTCTTCTTGCACCCTGAGCGTTTTTTGTTCTAGTTTAACAGGTAGACCTGTTTGTTGTTTGTGTCTTGAGGCTGAATATGCATGCCCAGCGTGAAACACATCTCACCATGCTAAAACAGTGGAAGTGGCTCTTAATGAGACATGCCGCATTATCACAGGATGTCTACACCCTACACCACTGGAGAAATTATACTGTTTAGCCAGTATTGCACCACCTGGCATCCGCCAAGAAGTAGTAACCAATAGTGAAAGGACCAAGGGAGTGACATGTCTGGCCCATCTCCTGTTCGGATATCAGCTAGCACACCAACACCTTAAACCAAGAAATAGTTTTCTAAGATCTACAGCAGGGGTGCTCACACTTTTTCAGCATGTGAGCTACTTATAAAACAACCCAGTCAAAATGGTCTACCTACTCACTACTCAGAGAGCCATAAAACCAAAATATTTGGAAATTTATTTCAGTGAGAGCCATATAATATATTTTAAGACTGAATTCAACTAAATGTGAGTATAATAAGCCCCTGAATTTATTCATAATAATAATGATGATGATAATATTCATTCAGCCTCTGCTACTACTACTACTAATAATAATAGTAACAACAACAGGTTCCTAGAGTAGGAGGAGACCTCAAAGGGCCATCCAGTCCAACCTCCTTCTGCCATAAGGGAAAAACACAATCAAAGCATTCCTCACAGATGGCCATTCAGCCTCTGATAATAATAATAATAATAGCAATGGGTTCCTAGAATAGAGGAGACCTCCAAGGGCCATCCAGTCCAACCTCCTCCTGCACCTGGGCGGCGGCGGGAGCCTGCGGGGCAGGACTGAGCCTTCCTCCTGCCCTGCCTGCGATCTACCAGGGCGCCCTACGCGATCTACCAGTAGATAGCGATCTACCTAATGAGCACCCCTGATCTACAGAGATACTCACAGGAACATCTCAGCAAGCGAGAGTCCAAAAGTAGTAGGCAAAGACCTGGAACCTCAAGCCATGGCTGATGCCAAATGAGAGACTCCCCCTGGGCACAGAGAAGAGTGGGAGACCTGGAAGGCACTGAACAGACTGCGCTCTGTCACAAGATGCAGAGCCAACCTTAAGAAATGGAGCCACAAAGTGGAGTCCACAACATGCGAATACGGAGATGAGCAAACCACAGACCACCTATTAAAATGCAACCTGAGCCCTGCCACATTCACAATGGAGGACCTTCTTATGGCAACACCAAAGGCACTCCAAGCGGCCAACTACTGGTCAAAAGGCATTTAATATAATGCCAAGTTTTAAAACTTTGGTCTGTCTGTCTGTCTGTCTGTCTGTCTGTCTGTCTATCTATCTATCTATCTATCTATCTAACAACTGTACCTTTGGCTTGCTTCTGATATGATAAATAAATACATGCTCTAAATTTTTCAGCTACCTCTGCAATTTTTGATTACAATAATTTCACCAATATTTCTATTTCTCATTGTATCAGGGATTCATAACCAAAACGTGTCCTTCCTTTAAAACCAGCAAGCAAAACAACCAGCCAGCCACGGCGTGGAAATTTTCTCTTTTTCCAACCTACAATTGCAACACTGTAAGTAGCAATGCTGGCTGGCCAGTTTAACTAGTATTATAAAAGTGTAATTTTCCCAATATCTGGAAAGTGCCATTAGGCCAAAGTTACCACATGTATTGCCTTCGTCTTTTGGAAAATCCTTTCAAGGAAGACTGACATGTTGCAGCTTGAACACTGGGAACATGACAACAAAGTAAGTCGGTTAGAAAATTAATTGTGTGAAAAGAGATTCTGGAAGATTTTCTCGTTCTCAAGCAGAATAGGAATGACAGCTCAACAAATGACATTAAAAACAGTGCAATGAAAATCAGAGTACAATGGAGCAGTGTTTCCCAACCTTTTTTGAGCCGCGGCACACTTTTAACATTAAAAAAATCCGGGGGCACACCACCAACCAAAATGACACAAAATGACACTCTAACACAGTAAAGAATGGCTGGGGATGGTGGCCTGCTGGGAGCAGCTGCGGGGAGTGCCGAAGCTGGGGAGGGGGCGGAGCCAGGCCGCGCCATGCCCCACCCCCTCCCTCCCCGGCTTCAGCTCTCCCACAGCTTCTCCAGCCTTGAGGGGGCAATGCCAACACAGCAGTGGCAGAGCCAACACAATGCTGGCCTGGCACTATCCCCTCAAGGCTGGAGTAGCTGTTGGAGAGCTGAAGCCGGGGAGGGGGCGGAGCCAGGCCGCGGCATGCCCTGCCCCTCCCCCCGGCTTCAGTTCTCCCAGAGAGGAGAAGCATGAGCGGTGGATGGGCTTCAGTAGGCGGGGCTCCTCCTCCGCGCGGCTTCAGCGAGCGAGGGGTGAGAGTCGTGGCGGGAGCCATGGCGGATTGGAGGCTGGCTGGGGAAACGGCTGAAGGAGGCGGCGCCCCAGCCCCTTCTTTTCTTCGCCCCCACTCAGCCTTCCTCTTCCTCTCCCAAGCAGCAGGAGTTCAGCAGGAGGAGGGGGGACGGAAGGGGGGCAGAGAGTTTTTCTGATGATCGCTCACGGCACACTAGTGTGCCACGGCACACTGGTTGAGAAACACTGCAATGGAGGACAGGAAAAAACCAGGATTTGCAAAGAAAACAAAAAAGCACGCACCATCTACTTTCTGAAACACAGGGCCACAAAATTTGCCATGACATTTGCTCACAGCTTTAAAACAAAGCTATCAAAAGTTTACTGCAAGATGACAGATATCCAGCAGCCTCGGGATCAATTAGAGGAAAACCTGAAATCCATTTACACACAAAGACTTTATGGTTGGAAAGTAACAGGCTCATCTTTGTGGAAATTTTTTAAACAGAAGATGGCTGGGCCCTTGCTTTAGCTGTGATTTTCCTCTGATGGCAGAGGAGATCTACTGGGTTCCTTTCGGATCTCTTCTTAGCTTTTCTTTGTGAACGAAGATTCAGGAAGGACTCCTCCCACGCTTTCTACAAGCACGTGGATGATTCGGAGGTTGGATGTGTCCTTCGAGCCTTTCTGGTGGAGCGCAGCGTGCACAGAACTGGCCTCACCCTTTAAACCAAAGGTTCGTCTGCCGGGGCCTAGCAAGCTGGGACAGTGGCAGCGAGGTCCTCAGGTCGTAGGTTTGGTTCCAGTTTCCTTCTCTTAGATGGCTGACCTTACAGGGTTAGACGAGCACCGTCTGCCCGGGTTTGAAATTAGAGTTTTCCTTCTCTTAGGATGGTTGCCAAAAGGTTAGAGAGCCCATCCTGCCCTTTGACGCTCTTTGTCAGACCCTTCGGTTGTGACCTGTCTGGCATGGGAGGCCCTACCGTACAATATAGTAATATATAATACAGATATTGCACTATGCTAATATAATATATTGTATGTATATATTATATCTTGTAAGCCGCTCTGAGTCCCCTTTAGGGTGAGAAGGGCGGCATATAAAGGCCGTAGATAAAGAATGTAATACGAATTGTAAAATATACAGGGAGCCCCTGGTGGAGCAGCAGGTTAAACCGCTGAGCTGCTGAACGTGTTGACCGAAAGGTCAGCGGTTCAAATCCAGGGAGTGAGTGGGGTGAGCTCCCAATGCTAGCCCCAGCTTCTGCTAACCTAGCAGTTCAAAAACATGCCAATGTGAGTAGATCGATAAGTACTACTTCTGCAGGAAGGTAATGGTGCTCCATGCAGTCATGCTGGCCACATGACCTTGGAGGCGTCTATGGACAATGCCGGCTCTTCAGGTTAGAAATGGAGATGAGCCCCAACACTCACAGTCGGATATGACTAAACTTAATGTCAAGGGAAAACTTTACAGGTGGTATATTATATATGTTGTGGCATAATCTAGTACAATAATTAATGACTTAGATGAAGGGTTAGAAGGCATGAACTTCTATTATTATTATTATTATTATTATGATCTTCAAGTTTCCAGACAGGACCAAATGAAGAGCGATAGCTAATACCCCAGAAGACAGCAGCAGAATTCAAAGGGATCTCAACAAACGAGGGAGGTGATGGGCCAAAAATGAACATAATGAATTTCAACAGGGACAAATGCAAGATGCTCCACTTAGGCAGAAAAAAGAAAATGCAAAGAGACAGAATGGGGGGCGATGAGGCCCGGCTCGAGAGCAGGACGTGGGGAAACGGTCTTGGGAGTCCTCCTCGTGGGGAGAAAGAGGAACAGGAGCCAGGAATGTCATGTGGAGGCAAAAAAATGCCAAATGCCCATTGGCCTTTCGGATCTACAATTCTGTGATTCTACACAAATTAAGTTGCAGTTCAATATTTAGGGCAAGGATGCCTCCTAGTGTTGCTTACAGAGCTCCGAGTCAACTAACCAGGTGCTTATAACAACAATATTAAAAAGGAAGAGAGAAGAATGACTAATTGTTCTTAATGTGCAACTTAGCATTCAGTTAAGATCAAACTGCCAGGCTAATTATTTTAGATGTACCTCCTGAAGGCAAGTTTGGGCGGGATGCTGATTTTACTATGAAGCACACACTACAAGTAAATAACCCCAGGCAATGTTTTAAAAGTTGTTTATGCAGCTGAAAAAAATTAACACGGGCGTCTGGAAAGCAGATTCCCTAAGGAAATGCTCTCTTCCTTCTTCAGCCACAGAGAATCAAATTTTCAACTGAAACCTCCCATGAGATGTAATAATCATCATCTCACATGACAATTCAACTACATTTGCGCTTCAAGGCAGATGCTACCTTGGAAGTGTGATAACTGAATGGAGCAAAACAAAAACTAAAGCCAGTTGTATAGTGTGTCAAAAAAAACATATGCACTATTTGTCACTAGCTCATCTTTCGATGGAGGCTGGGCTTTAGCAGTGGGACTGAGCTTTAGCATAGCTGGTTAATCACCAACAGCAATAGATCTTTCCCAACGGCTCCCTAAACAGCAGTTTGGAAACAGCCATGAGTAGAGAAATTAGGCGCCGCTTAAGCAGGTATTTTATGGCACCATAAAAAGCCAGCGATCAAAGAACAGGAGGAAAGTCTGTGATCAAAAGGCTTGTCGTCATAAGAGGATGGAGTGACAGCACCTCCCTGTGGCCGGAATCGAGCATAACCTCCAGGACGCCGAAGCTGGAAAAATGTAGACACATACCTCTATCTGTCCTGTATGTCTAACGGCATTGAATGTTTGCCGTGTATGTGTTCTGTGATTCGCCCTGAGTCCCCTTTTGGGTGAGAAGGGTGGAATATAAATGCTGTAAATCAGGGGTGCTCATTAGGTAGATTGCGATCTACTGGTAGATCGCGTAGGCCGTCCTGGTAGATCGCAGCCAGAGCGGGAGGAAGGCTCAGTCCCGCCTTGCATACTCCCGACGCCGCTCAGGTGCAGAAGGAGGTTGGACTGGATGGCCCTTGGAGGTCTCCTTCTACTCTAGAAACCCATTGTTGTTGTTGCTACTACTACTACTACTACTATTATTGGCAGAGGCTGAATGAATATTATCATTATTATTATGAATAAATTCATGGGCTTATTATACTAACATTTAGTTGAATTTAGTCTAAAAATATATTATCTGGCTCTCACTGAAATAAATTTCCAAATATTTTGCTTTTATGGCTCTCTGAGTAGTGGATAGGTAGACCATTTTGACTTGGTTGTTTTATAAGTAGCTCGCATGCTGAAAAAGTGTGAGCACCCTGCTGTAAATAAACAAACACATTCGATACCTATGCATCAACTGACACCAGTCTCGATTCCTCACCTACTGGGCTAAATAACAAAGTGTAATTTGAGAAATACTTGTATCAGAAACCTTAACGGACTCAAATATTTCACATTCAAGATTTAATGCAACACACCCAAAATACAGTCTCTTGCTTAAAAAACAGACAGCGGTTCCTGGATTTTCAATTTATTAGCCTCTGTGTCAGAAGATTTGGAGACAACAGATCAAGATTCCTCCTTGGTACAAATCTCCAACATTGGCCCATGACATTGCAGCAAAGTGAGCAATCCTGTCTAATTTCTTCAACACCACAGCCAGCAACCTGTTAATTAATTTATATTCAACTTTATTCTCATAATGGGGTCCAAGGTGGCTAAAGATACACACGGTCTTGCCTCACATTTTTCTGCCGCTCGGGTAGATGCTCAGCAACATCTACCAGCCATTGCCCAAATTGCTCCCTTGAGTAGAAAAGGTCCATTCAATCCCCTCCTGAATTCAAACATTGTTTGCTGGACTGCAAAAACCTGAGCAGAAATGAAATGAAGCCAGACCAGTATTGCAAATACAGCCCTCCAAAAACTACCCTTACTAGTAGCAAGCACATACATTACATTACATGTAAGGATACCAATGGCAATATTACATCCCTTAGTAATGATCCTGCCACCTGATATTAATGAAGGAGCTTCCACTATAATCCGTAATCATCGACTCTTTTCTGAAGATTCATAGCAGGAACCCAAATGGTAATGGCACTAGAGAGAGCAGCATTGCTACATGCTCCAGCTGTGTTACAACAGTATGGCTGAGGCCACATCTCATCAGTGTCTCCTGCTGAATCATTAACCACTATCCTTACTCAGGAAAAAACACGTACACGCATCAATCAGTTTGGCAGTGCGGCAAAAGGTCTTCACTAATCTCAGTTATGGTGCCACAATTCTAGAACATCCTTTCATTTAATAAGAAGCCATATTTTGGCTTGATGATGGAAGGAAACCGACATTGGCAGAAGTTGGAGCTACAGACGGCTGGTTTTCTTCCATCCAGATATCTGATTGCAGCCAACAAGGGTTTCCTTCCACCGTCAAATCAAAACATGGCCTTTTATTAAAGTTTCATCTCCAAAGGATGCATGCATGGAGTTAAATATTGTGGTATTTTAATTTGTTTTGACTGTTGTCTTGTTCAATATGTTTTTATTCTGTTTAAACTATTTACAGTTCTGATCTGAGAGTGCTTTAAATTGTGCGCCCTCCTCAAATCCCACAGTGCAGGGTGGGATATAAATATGTTCCTTAATGAATAAATAAATGGCTTTTGTTCAAAGATTCTTTTAAATGCAACTGTGCATGTGGATGGTTACTGACCAACAATTAATCTGATACAACAATTAAATGATACATAGGGGACAGTGAGTAGAGTGGATGGGACAGGTCTCCGAGAGGTGCCCACTTCATTGTGGGGTGCCTCAAGGGCCTATCCTCTCCCCTCTTTTATTTAACATCTATGTCCGACCACTTGCTCAGCTGGTGAGGAGCTTTGGGCTGGAGTGCTATCAGTACGCTGATGACACCCAATTTCTTCTGCATTTGGAGGCCAGGGTGGACGAGGTACCCGATAATTTCACTCTCTGCCTAGAAGCCGTGACCGGATGGCTGCGAGCCAGCAGACTGGGAGTGAACCCGGCAAAGACAGAGATCCTGTGGCCTGGTCGCCTTGTGGGAGTGGAGCGCCCTCTGCCTATCCTTGACGGTGAGCCACTTGTTCCATCGGCCTCTGTTAAGAGACCAGGGATATTAGCCAAAAAAATAATGAGTCTTCATTTCTACAGTGGCTTTCCCCCGCGGTTTATTTTCTGCCTGGGAGCACAGCCTGCGCTAAGTTTTTCCGCTCCGTCAGTCCATGATTACGTGAACCCGGAAACGACTCCCCCGCGTTGCATTTTGGGGATTGTAGTTCCAGGACGGCAGCCTGACGACACCTTTATTTCATCGGAGACTAAAACTACAGAGTGGTATTTTCACTATAGCACCTACATTGTTTATATCCACCTATATATTGCTGTGACCTCTTTGCACTTTTGCGGTTTGCTTTTTTACCACGGCATCAGCCCGATATTTTCTCACATTCATACCGGGGATTGGGAGTCCATTCCACCGCATGGCCTTTTGGGAGCCGTAGTTCCTTATCAAACACACTGCAGTTTTGTTAACTAAACTCTACTACGGAAACTTAAGTGGAGCAATTATACTGTGGATCTCCGTACCCCATAGACCAGTGTTTTTCAACCTTTTTTGAGCCGCGGTACACTTTTTACATTTACAAAATCCTGGGGCACACCACCAACCAAAATGACACAAAATGACACTCTAACACAGTAATACATATAGTGTTGTGATTGAGCCTTCAGCTACTACTACTAGTTATTAAGGCAGGACATCCCAAAATATCTGCTTTGAACTGGATTATCTGAGTCCACACTGCAATATATCCCAGTTCCAAGCAGATATTTTGGATTTCCTTGGATATTCTGGTGTCCCTTCCACACAGCCATCTATCCCAGAATATCCAAGGCAGGACATCCCAAAATATCTGCTTTGAACTGGATTATCTGATTCCACACTGCCATATATCCCAGTTCAAAGCAGAAATTGTGGGGTTTCCTGCCTTGGATATTCCGGGATAGAGGGCTCTATGGAAGGAACAGCAGAAGTGACACCCCTTACCTCGCAGAGGCCAGGATCTCCTTCAACCTTGAGGCAGGTGAGTGTGACAGATTTCCCCCACCGGGCTGGAGCTGCTGCACGCCTCCCTTCCCTCTTTTTGTACGGTGGACATGTGTGTGTGTGTGTGTGTGGACATATAGATAGATAGACACACACACTGCCTCGAGGTTGAAGGAGATCCTGGCCTTGGCGAGGTAAGGGGTGTCACTCCTGGAGCAGACTCTCCGGATGGGAGAGTCTGCCTATGCTCCTGGCTCCCTCCCTCCTTCTCTTTCCCCTCTCTTGCCAGCTCGTCCCAGGAGGACATCGGCCGGTTTTTCCTTTTCTCCCCCCCCCCCAACCTACTCAACTCTCTCTCTCCTCTCTCCTCGGATGATGCCGCCATTAAGGTGGGTACGGCGAGCAGGGTCACCTGCCGAGCTGGTGGAGGAGGAAGAGGAGCCCCAAGGTGGGAGGAAGAGGAAGGCGAGGAAGAGGAAGGCGGAAAGGGAGAGAAGGAGGGGAGGGGAATGAGAGGGAGCCAGGAGCAGAGAGAGAGGGGGGGGGAAGAGGGAGATGCAGCTCCTGCATCTGCGCTCGGACTGAGCTCTTCACTTCCACTTCTGTTCCCCGCCCTCCCTCGATTGGAGGCTGGCTGGGGAAACGGCTGAAGGAGGCGGCGCCCCAGCCCCTTCTTCTTCTTCGCCGCCGAGGCCCGGCCCTTCCTCCTCCTCCAAGCAGCAGCAACAACAGGAGTTCGGCAGGAGGGGGAAGGAAGGGGGGCAAGACAGGGTTTTTGCGGCACAGCAGGAGGTCTCCCACGGAGCACTGGTGTGCCGAGTCACACCGGTTGAGAAAGACTGCCATAGACTACTGCTCCTTGCAAAGAGTCTACGCATTGTGGATTTACCATCATTATCCCTAGACTCATTTTTTTTTTTTGGGCTTATATCCCTGGTCTCCGTCTCAACTCTACTTGGATCATTACATCACCTTGAATTATCCTAGGCAAGAACACTGAACGGTTTGTGAGTCCTCATTGTGCTTTTCCATTACGGAAAGACACCCTTTGATGTATGAATTTACCTCTTTAATCATGGTCTGTACTTAAATGTGATGTTGCGATTTTGATATGCATAGAGAGCATTCATGCAGAAATTTAAACGTTGTGTGTTGCGTTTGATATCATATCTATGGTTGGCACCTTCAATGGTATACACATATAGTGTGCTGATTTTCATATGATACAACTTTAAATATATTACAGCCTGATGTCTTTCTGATGTGCTGTTAATTACTTGCTTTGACTAGCTTTGTGTACTTGGGTTGTTTCCATAGCTTACCCCTTGTGTTGTTCAATTTTTCCACCTCTGCCAGGCTAGGCAGATGGCACCCTATTTCTCTCGAGAGGCCTTGGCCACCGTGATCTATGCAACGGTCACCTCGAGGTTAGATTATTGTAACGCTCTTTACGTTGGCCTTCCTCTGTTGGTGACCCAGAGGCTTTGCTTGGTTCAAAATGCAGCAGCCAGGCTTCTTACAGGAACACTTGCTATATGTAGTGTTACACCTGCCCTGCGTAAACTGCACTGGCTGCCCATCGAGCACCGGATTTCCTACAAGGTGATGGTTTTAACGTTTAAGGCCTTGTTCGGCCAGGGGCTGTCATACCTTTGGGACCGCCTCTCCCTCTATCAGCCCCAAACGTCACCTAGATCTGCGCAAGAGAACCTATTATGTCTTCCTGCCCCCAAGGAGATTCGCTTAGAGTCCACTAGGCGTAGCGTCTTCTCAGCAGTGGCGCCTAGATTATGGAACACCTTGCCATCAGACATTTGCGCGCTCCGCCATATTAACAGCTTCTGTACTGAATTAAAAACCTGGATGTTTAGTAGAGCGTTCGGTGGATATTAAAATTTAAATTGGGTTTTAAATTGTGTGATTTATTTGTCTGTTTCGCATGACTGTAAGTCACCTAGAGCACATTTTGTGAGTTGACGACGAATAAGTAATAAACGATTTGATTTGATAGATTCCTCCAGAACAAAATGCATGCGCAGAAAGGGCATCCTAATGCAAAACAGGACGCAGACAGACATTTAACAGGAAAACTAACTTATTAGACAAAGTCTGTATTTTCCTCTTTCATTATTCCCTATATTATCTTATGATAGAACTGCTGTGATCAATACAAGAATAACTGCCAGCGACAACTTTCCAGGCAGTTTTGGTCTGGATATTTACTCGTAATGTTTCCTATTAATAGCTAACTGGCACAAGTATGATACAAAGATGCTATTAAGTAAAAAAAAACCTGTAAGGATATATAAAAACCACACTTCAAAACAAAATATGGAACACTACATAAAACAAGTTTATCATGTTTTACATTTTGCTCAAGTGAATCAATGTTCAAGATTTTGTCGAAGGCTTTCATGGCTGGAATCACTGGGTTGCTGTGAGTTTTCCAGGCTGTATGGCCACATTCCAGAAGCATTCCCTAATGACGTTTTGCCCACATCTATGGCAGGCATCTTCAGAGGTTGAGTGGTCTCTTGGAAACTAAGCAAGCGAGGTTTATATATCTGTGGAATAATGTCCAGGGTGGGAGAAAAAACTCTCATCTGCCTTAGGCAAGTATGAATGTTGCAATTGGCCACCTTGATTAGCATGTCATGGCTTTGTACCTTCAACGGCTGGCTGGTTACTGCCTGGGGGATCCTTTGTTGGGAGTAGTTAGCTGGCCCTGACTGACTGTCTGGAATTCCCCTGCTTTCTAATGGCTATTTGCAACATTCATACTTGCTTCAAGCAGGCAAGAGTTCTTTATTCCACCTTGGACATTTCACAGATGTATAAACCCTACTTACCTAGTTTCTAACAGACCTCTCAGCTTCTGAGGATGCATGTGGGTGAAACGTCAGGAGAGAATGCTTCTGAAACCGCTATATAGCCCGGAAAACTCACAGCAACCCAATGTTCAAGATACTTGTGTTCCCAGTTCCTAAACTACATTCACATTCATTGATGATTGGGGATCTTATCTGATAACCTGCCTTACTTGGCTCAGTCTTAAGCTCGTGCTGACTTCACTGCAGTGTCCTAGTAGTTTATAACTTCCTGCTCTGCCATCCTTGCTGGTCAGAGATTTCTGGTCAAGGAAGGCCAGATGCCAGTTAATTATTATTGGACACAACTTTGGCATGCCATAATTGTTTGCACAACTGTATGACTCTCAGCAGCAGTCAGGTTTGAGTACACATAATCTCTCACACAAAATTTTTTGTGTACCAAAATGTCTAGTGCCAGTTATTAACTTATATCCAATCAGAAGTGTTCTGACATGAAAGAATAAAGGAAGAAGTACAGCCAAATGCATGCTGGAGTGAAACTGGTACAATATCTATTTTATTGTATGTTAGTTCTCTTGTTTTGGTTTTATTTTATTGTATTTTGCTGTATTGTATTTCTGGGCTTGGCCTCATGTAAGCCGCCCCGAGTCCCCTTTGGGGAGATGGTGGCGGGGTGTAAATAAAGTTGTTGTTGTTATTATTTGACAGAACTATTGCAGAATCTGCCTTGAAACAACAAAACCAGAGTCTCTTAGATGCTTAAGCTACAGCAAGTGATTTAATAATATCGGAGGAGGTGTCCACCTCCCTTCGAAAAACTTCTGAGAAATAAGAAATAAGACATGAGCAGGTGACCTGGTTCCCTCCAGATAATTTGGACTATCTCATCCTTGTCTATTGTCCAAACTGCCTGGGGCTTTTGAGTGTTGTGTCCAAACTATCAGGAGTGCGCAAAGCTGCCTGCCATGTAATGAGGAATATATTCTTCCTCACAAAACTATGTTAAGTCTGCTTTCTGAAGCAATTGTTTGTAAGACAGCCTAATACATGAAGTAGTAGCACAATGATGCATTTCCATTGCTGGAGCTAAGCAGGAATTAACACGGGGAGATACCACAGCAGAAATCAGTTCCGGGTCCTTGGCGGAAATGCAACTGATTATTTTTTTAAAAACCCAAAACATTGTGCTTTTGTTCACACAGATATAGCTCAAGCAGACATTTAGAGTTCATATTTATAGCTAAACCAACCCAATTCTCCTTACATAGAATGGGAAATGATCACACATTTAAAATTACTCTGCAAAAGTGGAAGTTGTTACACAGGTCTCCACAAAACAAAAAACAACTACTATCATGACCAAAGTCCATTCTGACCCTTGCTAATTTATGGTTACAAAAAGCGACATACACACACACACACACACACACACACACAACAAACTATGGGAAAATCAATCACAGCTCAGGGAGAGGGAGGAAATGTGTGAGATATGCCACAGCTAGGAAAAATGAATGCAGTTAGCCAGCTGGTGGGAGAGCGCCCAGGTACTCACTCCGGCCAGCGACTTCTGGATATTCTCCCTGGCTCTGGCAATGTCGCGGAGGATCGTGCTGGCTCCGTTCTCCTGCAAACAGTGCAGAAAGAACCAAGTGTATTTTTAAAAAGACACATACAGATACAGGAGACATTACTGAGGGTGGGTCACATAAAGGGAAGGGGAATGTTTAACTGTGCCCAACAGTTAGCCATGGAAAGAAGTCACAAGCAAGGAAAGTCATATATTGAATACAGTGGCCATGCTGCCAGCAGCTCTAGCCAAACATGTTTACTGTATTTTAAAATGACATATCAACAAAAGGAAGAGATCCAGGCATGAAGCACTGGGAAACTCCCACCGTCCACCTTCCTCTGCCTCACAGATAGGTGCAACTATCTGCATAATAACCAGCGCTATGCACATCCATGCTTTCATCAGTAAAGCTCTCTTCCACACATGCAAACTCTGGACTAGCAAAAAAAATAAAATAAAAATAAATCCACCCCCCAGTGCTTTGTTTTATGGCAAACATATGGGCTTCTCGGCAAGTTTTGTCAAGAGGGGGTTGCTTTTGCCTTTCTCTGAGGCTGAGCAAGTATAACTTGCGCAATGTCACCCGGAGGGTTTCTATGGCTGAGAGGGATTTGAATCCTGCTCTTCAGAGTCCTAGTCCAATGCTCAAACCATTACACCATGCCGTCTCTCTTGCATACTATGCTATCAGCCTTGAATGAAAGTATATGTGCAATGTGATCCGCCCTGAGTCCCCTGCGGGGTGAGAAGGGCGGAATTTAAATGATGTAAATAAATAAACAAAGTTGAAAAACGAAACATATTTTTCATCCAATACTGTCAGACGCGGCAATATTAGGGCCCAGTATAGACTATGTTACATATCCTCAATGTTTTTAACATCCACTAGATGTTTTCAATGCTTCGTCTTAATGTTTAAATGTTGCTTATGCCTTATGTTTAATGGTTTTAATGATTTTAATTCATAGTTACACGCTAGTGTTTAGTTATTATGATTTTTTCCCCTTTCTACATGTATGTTGGCATTGAATTTTTGCCATTAATGTTTCAAACTGCCTTGAGTTCCCCCAGGTGCGAGAGAGGTGGTATATATAGTAAATAAATAAATAAATAAATTTTACTGTTCAAATGATGCAAAAAGAGTACATGTGATAATTTTGGGCAATGTTCTATTTAGGAGACTGCACATTGGTCCTTGGAGCTATGATTCTTATGATGACATGCTAGTGTATTTGACCATGATGTGGTTTGTATTTTATTTAGTATGACAAATGTTGTTATGTCCCAAAATTAATGTATTCTACACTGTATGGGGCTATGGAACTCACATGACCTCCTTGCAGAAGTCTCTAGAACAGGTGTTCCCAAACTGTGTTCCATAGAAACCTAGGGCTCTCCGCAAGAGCATCATTAACAAGGTCTTTCAAAGCTTTATTAAGAGCATTTTAAAAAGCCAGTGTCAGAGTATGAAACTGAAGGTACTTTTGCTTCAAAAACAAAACTTGAATCTCTTTTTTTCTAAATCTACTACATAAGTTGTTGTTGGTTCTGACCTTTAAGGCGCTTTATGGTCAGGGGCCAGCATATCTCAGAGACCACCTCTCCCCTCTTCGCCGCCAGTGGTCGCCACAATTCCTCCAACTAAACTTACTGTATGTTCCAGGCCCCAGGGAAGCACGTCTCGAGAGCACAAGACGCAGGGCCTTCTCCATCTCCGCCCCTGTATTGTGGAACTCCTTGCCTCCCCACTTGAGGGCCATGCGTGACCTGCGATCCTTTGCTCAGGCACTCAAGACCTGGCTTTTTAGCAGAGATTTTTAATGTCTAATGCAGTCTATTTGGTATTGTGTATTTTTAATGCAATTGTTTTACGTAAATCACCTGGAGCATTTTAATGGAGGGCGATTAACAAATGAGAAACTGATGATGATGATGATGATGGTGATACGAACCACCCAGACAACAGAAGTAGATGAAAGGAGAAAGAAGCTGTGGATTCACAATGCTTAGGCACCAAGTTAGGGCTCCACAGGGAAATCAGGGACAGTTAGGTTTCCACTGAGAAAAAAGTCTTCTGTAGTGTTCCATGACTGAAAAAGTTTGGGAACCGCTGCTCTAGGAACTTGGCTAGTTTTATTATGATACAGCCCACCCATCCCTCTGGTATTACACTCTGCCTAGCTCTCACATACGAAGTGCAAACAGTTTCTCAACCAGCTCCCTGGAAAAGTGTCATTGAAGGATAGCTCTCTTAAAATTGTTTGCACAAATCCTATCTAGGACGTTAAGATCGTCTGGGGAGGCTCTGCTCTCAACCCCGTCTACGTCACAAATACGTTTGGGCCTTCTCAGCGGTGGCCCCTCGGCCATGGAACGCCCTTCCAAGGGACATTATATCAGTCCCTTCCTTTTTGACCTTCCGAAAAAAAGTTAAAACCTGGCTATTCGAGCAGGCATTTGAAAAGGCAGTGTAATCAGACATAGGATTATGGAACAATTGGACTACGAGATCGGACTATGCTTTTATCTAAGAGACGTAATGATATGTTTTTACTACTATCATGGTTTTAATTGATATGTTAATGTTTTTAATTGTTTTAATTGTTTTTTATGATGTTGTTGGCATTGAATTGTTGCCTTGTTAACCGCCCTGAGTCGCCTCCGGGCCGAGAGGGGCGGTATACATTAAAAAATAACATATCCTCCTGTTTGTCCAGCTAATGAAGACTAAAGGACAGATTTCTGTACAATCACAAAATTTTCAGGAATCTACTACACATCAACAGTGAAAACTGCATTAAGGAACCCCTGTGCTTAGGTGGATGTTGCCAAGCTTATGTCAGGAAGGAAGGAAAGAGCAATGGTATGTGGCGTATTCACATCCAAGAGAAATGCTGACTGGTGGGTCCTGAAGGTATATAGTCTCTTTTGGTAAACAGCTGATAAACAAGAATCCTTTATTTAAAATGTCTACTCCGGAAAGCACCAGTTTAATCAATACTGTCTTGCACCAACATCCCTTTCAACAGGCTAATTTGGTTTCCAGGATGTAGGCCAATGAGCATGATTGTTGAATGTGTTTGATGAACAATAATTTCTTTGCTTCTAATTTCTTTATTAAAGAGGCATTTTTCAGAAGAAGCCCGAGCCAGTCTGTGACTGGAAGATACCTGAGTTCTTCTTCACTGCTGAAAGTAAAATGGAATACTTCTCTTATGCTTCATCTCTCTAAAACAGGGGTCCTCACACTTTTTAAACAGAGGGCCAAGTCACAGTCCCTCAAACTGTTGGAGGGCCGGGTTATAATTTGAAAAAAAATTAATGAATTCCTATGCACACTGCACATTTCTTATTTCTAGTGCAAAAAACCCCCACCAAAACACTTAAAAACAATAAATTAAAATGAAGAACAATTTTAACAAATATAAACTTATTAATATTTCAATGGGAAGTGTGGGCCTGCTTTTGGCTGATGAGATAGGATTGTTGTTGTTGTTTTAGGCCTGGGCAACCATGGTTATAAATGATTCTAAAGTACTTACAAAATTAAAGTTCTGGTGATGAAAACTAGGTGGCACTGGTGCTTTGCTTCTAGTGTTGCTAAAGTTCTCGTGGTGAACATTTCAGAACTCTAACAAAACTTTCAAACCTTCATTATTATTTCATTATTGGCGATTTTTAAGACAGAACCAATTAGGAACTGCCATTTATAATGAAATTTTGAAAGTTTTGTTAAAGTTCTGAAATGTTCACCACCAGAACTTTAGCAACACTGTAGAAGCAAAGCACCAGCGCCACCTAGTGTTCACCACCAGAACTTTAGTTGTGTAAGTACTTTAGAACCATTTAGAACCATGATTGCCCAGGCCTAGACTTGTTATTATTGCAAGTCGTTTCAAGCTTAGGTTGACCCTGAGCGAGGGCCAGGTAAATGACCTTGGAGGGCCATATCCGAGCCCCGGGCCTTAGTTTGAGGACCCCTGCTCTGAAAGTTTTCTCCTATTGCTTCTGGGAGAAAACTTCTTTTCACAAAACATTTAAGTGGAATAGGAAGAACTGAACATAGCCACTACTATGTTAAGGCATTACATAGAAAGCTATGCAGCCTCACATTAACATTAGAAGCCTTTTTGCATTTTTACATTCCAAGCTTAGAAGTTTTAGTCATCATTTACACCTTTTCTAAACCAGGGAAAGACATCATGGTCAGACATTTTGGTGACACAGGGGCATGCTTCATGCAGGAAGCCATTCAACAGTTTCAAAACTGAACTGTTGCTTTTAAGCCTGGGTTTTGCTGGACCTTTGATTTCAACATGGCTTAATTTGGAGACTATATGATTGCTATTCATAAGGAGAGCCCTCTCCCCGGCCTTTTCTGAGCATTAAATGAAAGCAAATGAAAATATGGCTTTTGGAACAACCTTCTTGATGAAAAGAAAAATAACATCTGGCAAATGATACTTCACCTAGTGCCTTTGTTCATAAACAGCAAAGTTATTAAATATCATGCATGTTTACATTTTTTTTCACTTCTTCAGGTCACCTTCAATAAGTGGGTTCACAATAATTTTTCTGATATCTATCATTTACCAAGAGGAATGAATACAGGACGAGTATCTGCAGTGACCTATTTCTTTAAAAGTTTAGCCATGACTACTGAATGCAACTATACAAGGTGAGTTTATTATGCTTCATCACACTATGGTCAGCCCACCTACAATCCTTTTCAAATCATAAGCCTCCTCGAGTCCCAATTTTCAAAAAAGGGCGGGATACAAACAAACAAATAGTTGGTTTTCCAAGAATACACCCACAGAACACAAAATTCCAAATATAAACAGGATTTAGAAAGGTAATAAGCTGAAAATATCTTAGAATCATTTTTTTCCTTAAACTGGGAACTATACCTTGTTAGGAAACAATACAACTCTCCAGAAGAAGTAACTCAGAAGGTATTTGGATAGCTTACATGGAGAAGCTATATAAAATTGTCATAATACATTGGAGAGTGATAAAAAGGAGGAGGTAGGTACATCCTGTTCCTCCATGTTGTGGTTATGTCCCAGGACAACTGGCAATGCCTTTGGCAGTGTTGATCATAAAGAATGAAAGGATCGGTTTACCCCAGTCTTTCCTTATCCCTCCTTTCCTTTAGTGCTATCATTTAAGTTGTAAGAGTGCAGAGAGGAATGTTCCCATTTTATTACATTGGCCTGTTCACTTCTAGAAAGACTGAGAAGCTCCTCTCTGCTAAAACATATTACAGATGGAAGACCTCTAAACCTTCGATGCTCTGGTGTCTTGGGACATAATTTAAGAGAACTGAATGTTTGAGATCTCATTGAATACCCCATAACCCTAAAAGTACCCTGCAAAAGTATACTTGGACTAATTCTGAAAACCTATATGGCAGGGGTGCTCATTAGGTAGATCGCGATCCACTGGTAGATCGCAAGCAGGGTGGAAGGATCAGTCCCGCCCCGCAGGCTCCCGACGCCGCCCAGGTGCAGAAGGAGGTTGGACTGGATGGCCCTTGGAGGTTTCCTCCTATTCTAGGAACCCATTATTATTGTTGTTATTATTATTATTATTATTATTATCATCAGAGGCTGAATGGCCATCTGTGAGGAATGCTTTGATTGTGTTTTTCCCTTATGGCAGAAGGAGGTTGGACTGGATGGCCCTTGGAGGTCTCCTTCTATTCTAGGAAACTATTGTTGTTGTTACTATTATTATTATTATTAGCAGAGGCTGAATGAATATCATCATCATCATTATTATGAATAAATTCAGGGGCTTATTATACTCACATTTAGTTGAATTCAGTCTTAAAAAATATTATATGGCTCTCACTGAAATAAATTTCCAAATATTTTGCTTTTATGGATCTCTGAGTAGTGGGTAGGTAGATCATTTTGACTTGGTTGTTTTATAAGAAGCTCGAATGGTGAAAAGGTGTGAGCACCCCTGCTATATGGGATAGTTAGGGCACTATTTTGCATTTCGTAGGGCCACCAGCCAATTTCTGATGCTATATGCGAGTGGGTACTAGCAACTAAATGGCAACCTTTTGCTCTCTGGTTCTGTTCCTGGACCTCCCATAGCCATATCGATTTTGAATCTGGAAACTGAAACTAAATAGATAATTGGTCTGATTTAGTATGATTCCTCCTATATTCAGCAACGGATGGGTTGAGATTCGGTCTGGACAAGCATGCAGGGAGAACCTCCACTGCCCTGCCATTTAGGTTAGAAGCACTGTGGCTTGCAAAAGAGCCTGTTGCTGGCACCACAGGAGGCTAGCATCTTACCTGCTGGCCAGAAGAGCTGCAAGCTGGACCATTCATCTGTTCATAGTATTTCTTCTCCGCATCATCGTATTTGAACTTATCGAACCAGATCTTCTCGTGCATGAGGAAGTTGGCAGCCATTTTTCTGCAAAGAGAGAAGGGCCAAATAAATATAGAGGAATAATTAAGCACAGTAACTAGAGCAAGGTCAGACAAACAAGGTCTCCCTCCCTCCTCCCTTTTGGGCCACTTCCGGTAACAGCTGGTTGGTCCTCTTACATCACCCCAGGGGGGAAAGGCGTATGTAAATGGGATTAGTAACATGCTGCTCGTTCACTTAGCTCTGAGGCCCTCTTTTTCCATCACAGAGTAAAATAAGCAAGTGCCCTTTTCAATTACTTTAAACCAATCTCAGACAAACACTGGCTATCTGACAAGCTACACACTCCATAACGCAACCGTTAAGTTACAAGGATTTGCCATGGAGAGACACGGCTTCTCTGACACTTCCTACTCCTTCCTAAAATTGAGACACACAAACCCACCAATTCCAGAAGGGAGTTCTGATACCAAGTCTAGGGACTGCATGTCACAAGTGATGTTGCATGGCTAAGTATACAACACGCCTGGGCAAACTTGGGCCTTTCAGGTGTTTTGGACTTCAGCTCCCACAATTTCTCACAGCCTCAGGCCCCTTCCAAAGGAGAAATTGGAAGGGGCCTGTGAGAAATTGTGGGAGTTGAAGTCCAAAACACCTGAAAGGCCCAAGTTTGCCCAGACCTGGTATACAACAAAGGTCATGGAAACATTCAAATCCTACTCCGCCAAGAAAACCGGTATTCCCTTGCTTAATGTAATGCAAAACGGAGATGCAGAGTGAATTTTAGGGTGAACAGCAAAAGAAAAGCATGACTGCCCTTGCCCCACCCAATCCCTGATCCTCATTCTGGTACATGATGCTTGGTGATAAAGCAACCAAATGAAAACCACAAGATCCTTGTGGAGCAAACCTCTGGGTCTAAGAAAGAAAGTACAGACACCTGCAAACTGGCCGCAGTAATACATTCATAGTCAAGAGCATGTGGCATATTCTTTCACAAGCTTAGAAATGGGATATACAGAATGCAGCAGATGATTACCTGATTGCTTTCTATCAAGAGGATGAAAGGGTTCACCACATAAAAGAACTGAAGAGGGCAAAAGGAGAACCTGGCACGGAGCACCAAGACTTTAAATATGCTGCTGGAAAAAAATAAACTAGGAAAAAAGCAGCATAGAGTAAAAAGAAAACAAGCAAATTTAAGGAAGAGCTGAATGGGTTTCATTCATTCACATATAACTCAGATCCTTATAATTTATCCAACACTAGCAAAACACACCTTCCACTAAAAAAACACCATAAAAACACAATATCCTTTACTTAAGAACCACTTCTGAGTATACTTTTTCTAGAAATAACTAAGAACATTTTGTGATGACTAGGGACACATTAACTGGCAGAATACTGCCTACATAGAAAAGTGCTAATCCTCTTAAACAAGCAAGCAATTGTAAAGGTAACACTGTTTTAACATGCTTTCCTAAAGTTTGTGCAATAAAACATGTCCTTCACAAACAATGGGTTTTTTTTTAACCTGAAGTGGTATTAAGGACCTAATGGCAACCAAGAAAGCTCAATTGATAAAAGGCCCTCTCCATTCTCATCCTGGTGAAGAATACAAAAACATGGGCTTCTATTCTGACTTGCTGGCTAGCTTCTATCATGGAAACACACACACACACACACATACAAAGAAACTTGTACACCTCTTTCTGGCCCATTAGGTTTGAGAATTTACCCCAGAACAAACTTTTCCTACTTAATATTAGACTCTGGTTCACTCGAAGCCTTGGTAGCATGTTGCGACGACTCTCCTAGCATCGTCCCGGGTATTCTGGTGCTCGCTTGCTCACTTGCCAGCTCTGAAGCTTTGGAGGCATAGTACTGCGCTTCTGCATTATCGTATGTGGGTTTGCTGAACCATGGAGACTCGCTGTCCTTGTGCATGAAGTACCAGGTAGGTGAGGAGAGGGAAGCGTTCTGAGGTGTAATAGAAGAAGTGGTTGCACTTCCCCTTTTGTTTCCTGTCTGCTTCCCTACGTTACGGCTCCTTTTGTCTTTACGGGATCTCTTCATAGACTCTGGCCCCTCTCGCTCCTGCACTCTCACCTTTCCTGGAGGGTGCCCATCAAACATGTTTGCATAGAAGCATCTCTCTGCATCATCGTAGATCGGCTTCTCCAGCCACACCTCTGAGACTAAGGCTTGCAAGCTGGACACCTGTGGTTTCCCATTCACTGTCTGGTTTATAGCATCAGAGAAACTTGGAGCAACAAAGGAAGCGGTAGACTGAGCCGCAACATCCACGGACTGGGCTGGCGTTGAAGGCGTAGGTAGGCCGGTTGCATAGCCTTCATCGGGTGTTTTCTGTACAATGCTGCTGTGTGAAGGCACAGAAGGAAGCTCCAGGAAGCGTGGCAGAGCCAGTGTCTGGCATCCTTTGACAAACTTCTCCTCGGCTTCGTCAAAGTTGAACTTATTGACCCAAATGTCCTGAATAATGTGGTGGCAGGCCATCAGACTGCCATGATTGCAATGTAAAATGGCCAAGGTTTTCTGTGGCTCGTCAATGCCTTGGATAAACTCTCCTTCTGACCAGGGGACCAAAGCAGACTGTTCAGCAAGTGGCTTCTCAGGAGGTTCTTGTGGCAGAGCTTCAGCAAGCTTCTTCCCATAGGTAGCTTCTGCCTGGTCGTATAGAGGTTTGTCGAACCACACACGGTCAGCTAGCAACCCAGTCAGGACAAAATCTCCTTTTGGCTCTGAAGGCTTGTCTTTGGGTGAGAACTTCCTTTTCTTCTGCTTCCTCCTATTTCCTGCCCTTGGCAGCTCTTCTTTCAGTTCTTCCTCACCGGTCTCTTCATGGCAAAACCCATTCACTGTCACCACCTCTTGGTGTGTTCCTGCAGCAGCGGCTGCTAAGGTTGCTTCCCGTTCGTAGTGGAGCCTTTCCGCCTCGTCGTATAAGTGCTTGTCCACCCAAAATTTGTCTGGCGCATAAAGCAGCTTCCGTGTCCTCATCTTTCAAACAGGAGGCAGCATTAAGAGACAAGCACAATACAGATGCAGAAATAATTAAGACACACGAATAACATGAAGTAGGTATTAGCCACTTCAAGACCCCCAGGTTCCCTCAATTACTTCTATTCACAGCCCTATTAAAATTAGCGAGATGCCAAGAACCTAGAAGTTTGTGTTTTACACCAGTTTGGTTATGCTGTTTTGCACACTACAGCAAATAAGTTGTAATTTTATGATGTCGAGTACATTAAAACTGCCACCATAGAATACATTTAGTGAATTTAATTTTAAAAAATCTGAATTGTGGCTTGCACTCCCTGTCATAATTCGTAAGTGGTGACTGTAGAACTTGGACTATTTGCACTTTTAAATGTTTTTTAATCTGTTGAATGTTGTTATTTTATTATGTAATTGTTGTTTTTATTAATTGTATATGTGGGACATCGAATTGCTGCCGATGTAAGCCGCCCTGAGTCCCCCTTCGGGGGTGGAGAAGGGCGGGGTACAAATCCTTGAAATAAATAAATAAGGTTCCAATTACAGAAAGCCCATTGAAGGTGCATCTACACTGCAGAATTAATGCAGTTTGACACAATTTTAACAACAGCTAAATGCTACTGAATCATGTGTTATAGCTTTACGTGGTTTTTGGCCTTTTCTTCCAAATTGCATTTGAGCCACAGCAGGAAATAGTGTCACACTCATTAATTCTACAAGTGTAAGTGTACCCTAAGACAAAGGACTGAAAGTATGCAAATGCTGCTTTACAAAGTAAACCTTAATTGAATGGGTCCACTTTAATTAGAATGAATAATTGGATATAGGCCTCTGTCCATTATAGGAAATCCCTGTTTACTGGCACACATGGAATGCCCATCAGGTCTGCTGCCAAGCAATATATCTTATTTCAGGCCAGAGTTGGGGAGAGAAGCTAATGGTAACCCTGCCAATGTAAACTTTATCTCACTGATTGCCTAACGCAGTGGTTATCAACCTTCGTAATGCTGTGACCCCTTAATACAGTTCCTCATGTTGTAGTGACCTCCAAGCGTATTATTTCATTGCTACTTCACAACTGTGATTTTGCTATTGTTATGAAGCATAATGTAAATATCTGATATGCAGGATGCATTTTCATTCACTGGACCAAATTTGGTACATATACCCAATACGCCCAAAGGGAGGCGAGATTGATGTTGTCATTTGGGAGTTGTAGTTGCTGGGATTTATAGTTCACCTACAATCAAAGAGCATTCTGACCCCCAATGTTGGAATTGAACCAAACTTGGGATACAAAATTCCCATGACCAACAGAAAATACTGGAAGGGTTTGGTGGGCACTGACGTTAAGTTTTGGAGTTGTAGTTCACCTACATCCCGAGAGCACTGTCAACTCAAAACAATGATGGATTTGGACCAAACTTGGCATGAATATCAATATGCCCAAATGTGAACGCTGGTGGAGTTTGGGGAAAATAGACTTGACATTTGGAAGTTGTCGTTGCTGGGATTTATAGTTCACCTACAATCAAATAGCCTTCTGAACTCCACCAAAGATAGAATTGGGCCAAACTTCCTTAACACACACACCCCATGATCAACAGAAAATGCTGTGTTTTCAGATGGTCTTTGGCGACCCCTCTGACAGTCCCTCGTGACCCCTCCAGGGGTCCCGACCCCCAGGTTGAGAAACACTGGCCTAACGTGTCAATAGATATTGGCCAAACCCTAAACAGAGCCATCTTGTCTTCTGTAATGTTATTTGACAGACCTTTTATCCAAAGGCTCAACTTATGCCTTATCAGTTGTTTTCAATTTAGCAGGTATTGTCAAATATCCAACCAGAATCAGAATTAAATTGGCCAAGATACTTATCACATAATAAATTCAGCATTTAAGGGTCTTATAATTCTTCTGAGAGCATGTGCTCTGCATAAATATTAGCAACTGTACACCAGCACCTCTAAAGGGAGAAAACCAATCTTAAATTTAAATACGAGTGAATAATGTTTTAAATTTTTTTTGTGTTACTGCTTATATGTTATTATAATATTTGTATTATGTTTTATTTGCTTGCTTGCTTGCTTTATTGTTTTACTGACGTATTGTGTTGGGCTTGGCTTCATGTAAGCCGCCCCGAGTCCCCTTGGGGAAGATGGTGGCGGGGTATAAATAAAGATATTATTATTATTATTATTGGCTGGTTGATGTAATTATGTCTTGTCTCCTTCAAAGTCCAAATGAGCTTTTAAGGAGAAATAAGCTTTTACTTACATGTTAATAATAAGACATACCTTCTTCAATTCAGCATTTAAACTTATTGATTACACTATTAGGTTCTTGTGGTTATCAGAGTAGAAAACAATGAATATGCAATAACCATTAAAATTTAATTCTAGTCGTTATTTAAACTGTGTACCCTCCAAACCAAGTTTTTAAGGGAAATGTTACATTTTCTTACAAGCATTTTATTAATTTTTCCTTACTTACTATTGGTGACTTTCAAAAATTTGGGAAGAAATTACTTGAATCTCAGAGCTACTCCCATTGAAAACCTACATATTCTGAATTCATTGTTAAGGTGTTGGAAGTCTTGAGGGTTTTATGAGTTTGATCCTGTGAGATGCCCTTGGGTGAGATCTACAAAGAACAGTCACAAGCAAATAGAAATGACATCACAATGTCACCTACTGGGTGGAATGTGAATGACACAAAGGAATTTTCTCTTGGTTCCACTCAGGCCGGGCTGTAACACAGCTGGTCAATCAGTATCAGCAATAAATCACTGCCCACCAGAAGGTGGCAAGTTCGAAGCCCAAGTCGGGTTTGAGCTCCCCAACAGTTAATAGCCCTGCTTACTGCTCACCTAAGCAGTTCAAAAACAGCTGAGCTGTGAGTAGAGAAATTAGGGACCACTTAAAGTGGGGAGGTTAATTTATGACACCATAAAAATGCTGGAGATCAAAGAGCAAGGAGGAAATACTATGATCAAAGGCTCGGTGTCATAGTGAATGATGCGACAGCTCCTCCCTGAGGCAACTTCCAGGAGCCGAAGTTGGAAAAAATACTGAATTACCTCTGTCTGTATGTCTAAAAACGGCATTGCATGTTTGCCGTGTATGTGTGCATTGTGATCCACCCTGAGTCCCCTTTGGGATGAGAAGGCTGGAATAGAAAAACTGTAAATAAATAAATAAATACTGCAGATTATTTTATTCTCATTGGACACTAAGAATTATTATTATTATTATTATTTATACCCCGTTTTAGCTCTCCCAAAGGAGACTCAAAGTGGCTTGTATTTAAAAGTATGATCACATAATTTAAAAGATTAAGGATTTAATGAGCCTCTCCCCCACAGAACTTCTGCTCCACTACTATCTCACTCTATTTTTAACATTTTAAATATTTTATCCTTTACGTATAAAGACTTGATCATTGTATAAAATCATGCATGGGATGTCTGAATAAAGAAAATTTTATCTTTGTGCAAAATTACTTTTATATTGTTTAGTGGTAGGGGGTGCTCATAAAGACGAAAATATTTCTTCACCCAGACTGGTCGATCCTGAGGCCATCAGAAGAGGTCGATCCCAGCTGTCAGCCTGAACAACTTCAAGGCAGGATTAGACAGATTCATGGATACCAAGTGTTTTAGTTACTGAACAGCTTCTGCCACCGGAGTTGGTTGAGGTAGGCAGGGTATAACCAAGACAGTGGTGGCTCAGGGTTTTGCCATCACTGCTCAAGATCCCCGTACCCCTCTGCCCTGTGATACAGAATGCTGACTAGATGGGCTGAGGCCGATTCAGCATGGAGCTTCTTATGTTCTTAGTATAGCCCCCCATTGTTTTGTGTCTGAATGATTTTATCTTATTGCATTATTTTATGCCAAGCCAGTGTGGTGGCATAGCTAACCATCACGACTGGCATCGATCCTGAGGCCCTGGTCGATCCCAGCTGATAGACTTCTAGAGGGGCGGAGCCAAGTGGCGCCAGGCCCGCCCCTCCCCACCCAGCTTTAGCTCTACCACAGCTTTCAACCTTGAGGGGTAGAGGAGGGTATATGCCAAGCCTGTGGTGGCATAGCGATGCCATCACTAACTTGGCATACCCCCCTCTGCCCTGGAGAAGTTGTGGTAGAGCTCCAGCCAGGGGGCGGAGCCAAGTGGCACCAGGCCCCGCCCCCTCCCCACCAGCTTTAGCTGTACCACAGCTTCTCCAGGGCAGGGGGGGGGGTATGCCAAGCCAGTGGTGGCATAGCTAACCATCACTGGCTTGGCATACCCCCCTCTGCCCTGGAGAAGCTGTGGTAGAGCTCCAGCCAGGGGGCGGAGCCAAGCCACACCAGGCCCCACCCCAGCTCCGCCCTGCTTCTCTCAAGGTAGATCTTTCTGTCTTAGATTTATTATAAGTAGCTCGCATGCTAAAAAAAGTGTGGGCACCCCGGGTTTAGTGTATTTTATGATTTATTTATCTTATCATGTTGCTTTTTGTGTTTTGTTTTGTATTCTTTTATGATAATGTACTGTTGGGCTTGGCCTCATGTAAGCCGCCCCGAGTCCCCGTTGGAGAGATGGTGTCGGGGTATGAATAAAGTTTATTATTATTATTATTTAAACCACAATTCAGAGCAAGTAGACAGTGGAGACAGGCAGGATATTAACCAAAGTTAAGGGGTAGACCACTTCCAAACTCATCAAATTAACGGCATCTAGGAAAGAGTTACATCCTTCTATCGTAAGATCCAGTTCTGGCCATGTTAGAAAGACAGATCGTTACGGCAAAGCATTCTGAAACTAGAAAATCTCAACAAGCACTGGTTTTTATCAATTAATTATTGCATTACCTACTGCTTCATACATCTGTATTGTATATATCTGCCACAGTAACCTCAAGACTTGACTATTGTAATGCCCTTTAATTTGGCCTTCCCTTGTCGGTGACCCGTCACTTTGGAACGTCCTCCCTCCTTACATCAGAGCTACCCGTGAACTAAAAGACTTTCGCATGGCTTGTAAAACGTGACTATCTGAGAGGGCGTTCTGCTGAGAACCATTAGACAGTTAATTGCTTTTAGTTGTTAGATACTTTTAGATGTTTTATATGTTTAGGTATTAGCTGTGCGTTTTTACTGTAAATCATCCAGAGCCATCTGGGATTGGCGATTAATAAATCTCAAAATAAATAAATAAGTATTACAAACTCTGGAAGAAAAAGTTTGGCACCATAAGAATGAAGTCTACACTGATGTTTTATGCCCTGCTCTTGCTCCCGCCTACTTCTCAAATGCGGTTGGTGGGGACGAGAGATAGGGCCTTCTCGGTGGTGGCTCCCCGTCTGCGGAACGCACTCCCAATTGATATAGGATCAACCCCATCCCTCCTGGCATTCAGGAAAAAAGTGAAATCCTGGTTATGGGACCAGGCGTTTGCACATTAGCACGATACAGCACTTTAGATTGGATTGAAATGGCAAACTGGTGGACATGACCAAATGCTTCTATTATGGACGGAATACTGTTTTTAACTTATGTGAATGTATATGATGTATTTTAATGCTAACTGTATTTTAATGTATTTTAATTTTGACTGTTTTTGGTTTTCTATTATATGTATAGCCTACTGTGTTTTTGGCATCGAATTGTTGCCGTTGTTAGGCCGCTCTGAGTCCCCCCTCGGGGGCTGAGAAGAAGTTGGGTAGAAATGGTGGAAATAAATAAATAAATTTATCTTTTTCTGTGATGGGAGGAACTGGACTAAGTGCTTGAATAAGTTTAAACCAACTAATATTACTGTATCTGGCAAGCCACTTTTTAGAAGGATGGCATACAGTGTGTTTAAGATTATTTATTTATTTATTTATTTCACTCTTTTAGGGGGGAAGGATGGCAATATAAACCCCAAAACACTTCAACAATTAAAAGTACATTAGCACCATACACATTTTATTAAAATAATCAAAGCAACTACAGGTTGCTTTGGCATGTTATACCAGGTGAAATATCCAACGTATCTTTCAGAATGCAATCCACACTACTCTTAAGTGTTTTCAATCTCAAGATGCTGATTGAATAGCTATGTTTTTAAGGTTTTAATCATTATTTGCTCATTTACGGTTTAAATCCTACCTACTCCTTTGATGATACCAGTCACAATGTCTCCCAGACTCTACAGACCTTAGTCCAGAGACAGGCTATCCAGTCACTACTAGGTAAAAGTGGACTAGCGGACTGCCTAAGTTATGATGATGATGATGAATACCTACGGAGGACAGCATAGGATTGTTATGTAGGCAGGTTTTTTACCTGCTGCAAGCCCTTGGGAAGGGGCATACAAGAAAGGAAAAAATATCAACATCTTCAGCATCAATATACCTGGCATAATTACAAGATGAATACATACAATGGGCCCTCAGTATTCACTAAAGTTTGGTTCCAGGACACCACGTGGAGGATACCTAAATTTCTCAATGTTCAAGTCCTTACATAAAATGACTCACATCTCGAACAAGATGTTTTGTATTTTGCCTCCTGACTATATTTTGAGCCGTAGTTGGTTGAATCTACGAATCAGAACTTATGCATACGGAAGGCCAACTGTACAAGTTAACACAGCTATGAATTGCTTTGCAAATAAGACCTAATACTCATATTAGGATTTGGGTTGTTTTTTTTACTACAAACTGGTCAAGCAAGAAAGAGAAAGATTACTGAGAGCAGGTACTTACTTTTTTAGTTCCTACGATAGCATTAAAAAAGAAAGAAAGATAAGTGAAGTAAGAAAATGTTGTTTACAGAGAGGCACCACCCAAAGAGTAAAACCACCAAAAGGTCTGAAGTGACAAAACTCTACTACTTAGCAATACAGATCCTTAAAATTTAATTAAGACAATGCTAATTAGAATGCGGGAAGCAGAAATCAATCATATTCCTTCAAGAAAGTGTTTTTCTAACTCATGAAAAATCTGTTGACACACACGCTTTTTGATGCATAAGCTGTCATGCAAGAAGACGGCTCTTGCCTGCAGCATAGAGGAGTTACCAAAAACGATATTCTTAACATTTCTTACATGGTAAAGGCACTGTTTCAGCTTAGAGGTATAATTAAAGGCTATACATGTTGCTGTTTAGTTGCAAAGTATTAGCATATCTGATAATTCTTCAAAGACAGTTTTTATTATTATTATTAACCTGCAAACAGAAAACTGTCCTTGAAGAATTATCATATATGCTAATACTATGCTAATTACCCCACCACCATCTCCCCAAGGGGACTCAGGACGGCTTACATGAGGCCACGCCCAATTACACATCAATAAAACAACACAGCAGCAAACAATAAAACAGTACAATCAATATAATTCAAATATAAGCAAGAACACACAAAATTTAAAACCTTATGGCCGGGCCATATGTAATAATTTTTAAAATAACAAAACAAACTGGGCGCGAACAGAGATAGGATGTATCTAAGCAGGAAGGTTTAAAGGATGATGTGTGTGTGTGTGTGGGATCAATCCAACAGATAGTTAAAGTTCATCTGAGGACATTTCGCAGGGAATTGGTCAGAGCAGGGCATTGTTTACTTTATTCAGGGAAGGCACATTGGAACAGCCACATTTTCAGGCTCCTCCTAAAGACTGCCAATGTGGGGGCTTGTCTAATATCCTTGGGGAGCGATTTCCAGAGTCAGGGGGCCACCACAGAGGAGGCCCTCTACCTCGTTCCCACCAATCGTGACCGTGAAGGGGGCGGGAGTGAGAGCAGGGCCTCTCCAGATGAAATGATTGAGAATTTTAAAATCAATTTCAGTAAAATCAATATTTTATTTTTACCCATATGTTTCAAAAAGTAACTCTATAGTTACTTAGTTACTAAAATTGTTTGCAAATATATTTTATTTGTCTTTGCTCTCTGGCTTTGCATTGGTTTTTTTCTAAAATGTTGTATATAGTTTATTATTACTAAAAGGTATAGAATGACTACAACAATCTGGCTATGAAATAATATCAAACACAAAAACACATGGGTCAAAAATATCATTTACACACCAATCATTTTCTATTATATTTGTGGCTACTTTCATGTAGCGTAACATCAATACAAGGGACGATTATTTAAATAGCTACTTTTCAAATTAACTACCAAAATTTTAAACATTCAAGTCAAATGGTGTTTGTTTTTTTATGTCTCTGTAAGTTGTTAAATCCGTTTTACTAAACTGTTAAAGCAAAAGAATCCATAGCCCTGTTATCAAAACCCTTGTCTTTCAGCTCTTAATTAAAGCAAAAAGAGATGGATGACAGATTTATGATAATATGGCTAGAAGCCCAGAAGAATTTCTGAAGACAAGAATTTGCTATTTTGAGGTCTAGCCAGCGAAATTCCATAAGTCATGCCATGATTTTAAGAAGAGACCTCAAAAGAGCTGCTGAACACAAAGTGTTTGTTTAAACCCGAAGTCGCAGGAATGAATGCTGGCAAGGCTCACGCTTGCTGAGCAATTCATGGTTCTAAATGGTTCTAAAGTACTTACAAAACTAAAATTCTAATGGTGAACACTAGGTGGCGCTGGTGCTTTGTTTCTACAGTGTTGCTAAAGTTCTGGTGAACATTTCAGAACTCTTAACAAAACTTTCAAAATTTCGTTATAAATGGCAGTTCCTAATTGGTTCTGTCTTAAAAATCACCAGTAATGAAATAATAACGAAGTTTTGAAAGTTTTGTTAGTTCCGAAATGTTCACACTGTAGAAGCAAAGCACCAGCGCCACCTAGTGTTCACCACCAGAACTTTAGTTTTGTTAAGTACTTTAGAACCATGTCAATTGTTTTTTAGATGTTAGATGTTAGATATTTAGATGTTTTTAAATACTAGGCATTCAGCTTGTGTTTTACTGTAAATCGCCCAGAGCCAACTGGGATGGGAGATTAATAAATCCCAAAATAAATAAGTAAATAAAATTTAAGATAGAACCATGAATTACCCAGGGATATCACTTCGTTAGGACGGTCCTCATAAATGCATGCCTGAAAACAGCTGTTAAGAGATGACTGCTCATGTATACAGAAATTATGCAAGCTTTTGGAATGTGTGAACCTCTAGGAATAAATTATGGGTGACTGGAGCAGCAAATCTGGTGTGTCATACTAAACCTTTTCACATAAACTCAATAGTGAAAGTCATACTGTATAATATCACATAAATATCCCTTTTTTGGCCAAAATGGAGGGGAATTGCATTTATTAGATGCTGGGGTTTTTAAAAATCTGTCTTACCTGTGAGAGACAAGGGCATGGGAAGAGGGAAGTCCCCCACAGGGATATCTTTCTGGGTATTTTTTTAAATGTTACTATTACTCAATAAAATAAAAAGGAAGAAAAAAACCAATTTGCAGGGGTAAAAAGGGGGGGGTGTTGCTATTATGCATGGTAACACTTATGCAATGAAATATGGAATATTGCATTAGCACTGCACACTTGAAATATATTACAGTATGACCTCCTATATCCACAGGGATATGTTCCCAGACTATGTGTGGATTCATGAAACCAGGTAATAGTAAACCCTATTGTTTTCAATGGGATAAACTATGGACCTAGTGTGAAGGAGGTGTGAGTTGTACAGGAGGACCAAGCAAATACGTCCCACCTCGTAACCTAAGATCATACAGGGAGGCCCTGTTCTCGCTCCCGCCAACATCTCAAATGTGGCTGGCGGGGACGAGAGACAGGGCCTTCTTGGCTGTAGCCCCTCGCCTGTGGAACGCGGTTCCAAGTGAAATATGATCGTCCCTATCCCTCCTGGCGTTCAGGAAGAAATTGAAATCTTGGTTTTGGGACCAGGCCTTTGCACAATAACTTAATGCAGCATTTTGACAGGAATGGACTAGTAAGACGACAGATATGAGGATACGGCTTTATTGTTTTATTAATCGGGCGTGGATTGAATATTGTTTTAATTTAATTGATTGCTGATAATTGGTTTTTAATTAATTGCTATTGTTTTAATTCTGTATGTATTTATGGTTTTACATTGTCTATTGATTGTGGCATCAAATTGCTGCCTTTGTTAGCTGCTCTGAGTCCCCCTCGGGGGTTGAGAAGGGTGGGGTAAACATGCTGTAAATCAGGGGTGCTCACACTTTTTCAGCATGCGAGCTACTCTTAAAACAACCAAGTCCAAAAGATCTACCTGCCACCGCCGCTCTGTGCTCCCGCCGCTGCGTGCTCTTGCCACTGCGTGTGCTCCTGCTGCTGTTTTTCACCCGCGCAGCGCTTCTTCCACCTGCGGGGCATTGCAAGAAGGAGAAAGCACAAGGCGGGGCATTCAGAGGAGCGCTCCGCCCTGCCTGTCTCGCCGGCAACTGAGGCTGCACAGCTGCTTCTGGACGAGAGAGAGACAGGGCGCTCCCTCCAGAGGCCCTGCCTCGTGCTTCCTTCTTCCTGCAATGTCCTGCAGGTGAAAGAAGCACCGCGAGAGCGGAAGCCAGCAGCAGGAGCGCGCATGGCAGGAGCGCCCCATCTGGCTGGTGAGGCCCGAAAATCACCTGAAAGAGGGCCGAAGATCTACTAGTAGCTCCCGAGCTACCTAATGAGCACCCCTGCTGTAAATAAATAAATAAAATAACGTAATCAATGAAACTAGACGATTGAAACCACAGGCCCTTCTAGACAGGCCCTATGCCCCAGGATCTGAGCCCAGGTTTTCCGCTTTAAACTGGATTATAAGAGTCTACACTGGAACAAACAGAAAACCTGGGATAAGATCCTGGGGCATAGGGCCTGTCTGGAAGGGCCCTACATATGTAGGTTGTGCGCATACAGACGTACTGTACTTCAGTATGAAATGTAATACATGGAAACGCAATAATACATTACTCAGACAGGAAATGAGATAATTAAAGATGAATTTCAGTATCATCTACAACAGGGGTGCCCACACTTTTTCAGCATGCGAGCTACTTATAATAAAACCAAATCAGAAACATCTACCTACCTCCTGAAGGCTGGAGAGGGGAGGGGTGGGGTGGAGCCAGAGGGGGGCGGAGCCAGGCTGTACCAAGCCCCGCCCCTCCCCTCTTGCTGGAGCTCCCAGCAGCTTCTCCAGGCTTGAGGATGGCAATGCCAAGTCCAGTGGTGGCATAGCTAGGCACAAGGCTGGCTTGGCCCTGCCCTCCTCAAGGCTGGAGCAGCTGCTGGGCCCTCCTCAAGTGCAGCTGCTGGGAGTGCCGAAGCCGGGGAGGGGGCAGGGCTTAGCGCAGCCTGGCTCCGCCCCCTCTGAGAAGCACCTCATCCAGCTGGGATCGACCTCCTTCGGTCCCGGGATCGACTGGTCGATCGTGATCGACTTCCTGAGCAGCCCTGATCTACAATATGTTAACTACAGCCAAGGTGTTTTGTGTGTCCCAGCTCCCATGAACCAACTTTCTAATGATCACAAATTGTGAAGGGCACTGTACAGCTACCGTGACACATGTAATATTCAGACATAAATATTTAATGGTATAACATGTCTTCCACTGAAAAACCTTTCTTATAAAAATGAAGATATAAAAGATTTTAAGATCATTTTATTGCCTATCAAAGTAATTAATTATGCAATAGATTTATAGCCACCAGAACCCCATGAGGACATTCCTTAGTAAAAGCTCAAAGACGGTCACCAAACAGATCCTTCAATGACCAGTTTAGCTGGAATGGGAGGGGATAGTATGACAACACAGCACTTCTCATTTTTCTAGTCCTGTTTAAAAAGCAGCTAGAAAGAACACAACAAGATTAAAACACCTGTCAGAAGGAGATAGAAAACACACACATACACACACTTACTTTCAAGGCTTTAAGCATCAAATAATACAACGGTAAGAATCAGTTATGATAAATTACCTGAAAAGGGTTGGTGGAGAAGAAAGACAAAACAGTATACAACTTGAAAGACAGAAGGATGCACCAACAGCAAACCCATAAAATGGAGAACAGAAAAGATGCACAAACTGCACATACTTTAAAATGGTCTGTGATTAGATCGGAAAGAATGCAGCAATGCTGCAGTTTTTTAATAGCCACAACAGATGCTGCAACTACTCGATTACAAAGATGGGGCAAAAATAAACACAAGGCCATTGACATACACTCACGCTATCATCACTTACAAGCTAAGTACAGCTGGATTTTAGAGAAGCAAGACTTAACAAAAAGTTAAGATCACAGCAGGCTTTCAGGCATAGTAATAATGAAAACTGTGCAGATTATGCACAGCAACCCAGTGAATCTGGCTATGAAATCCTTAGGCAATACAATAAATGCAATTTCTTAAAATTATTTAGTTTCTATTACTAAGATCTCTTGCAGGGAAGACACAATTGACCACCTAATGAATTTGGTGTTTCTATCTATCTATCTATCTATCTATCTAATAAAAGTCAGTGTTTGCAGAGGTGCAGAGGGCGGGAGATGCAAAGGAATATGTGCCAGCTTTTCGATTGGCTGCCACTGTGGGATTATTTGCATTAAGGACTCTGATTGGCCAGCCTCAGAACTCCAACACTCTAAAGCACCAGATTATTTGCATAAAGGTCTCTGATTGGCCAGCCTCAGAACTCCAACACTCTAAGGCACCAGAGAGAGGGGACTGGTTGCCACTGAAATGGTATTTACATAAAGGACTCCGATTGGCCATCCACATTCCAACATTCTAAGGCAGGGGTGCTCACACTTTTTCAGCATGTGAGCTACTCTTAAAGCAACCAAGTCCAAAAGATCTACCTGCCCGCGCCGCCGCGTGCTCCTGCGCACTCCCGCCGCCACACGCTCTTGCCACCGCACATGTTCCTGCTGCTGTTATCCACCCGCGCAGCGCTTCTTCCACCTGCAGGGCATTGCAGGAAGGAGAAAGCACGAGGCGGTGCATCCAGAGGGAGCGCTCCGCCCTGCCTGTCTTGCCGGCAACGGAGGCTGCACAGCTCCTTCTGGACGAAAGAGAGACAGGGCGCTCCTCAGAAGGCACCGCCTCGTGCTTCCTTCTTCCTGAAATGCCCTGCAGGCGAAAGAAGCATCGCAAGAGCAGAAGCCAGCAGCAGGAGCGCCCGTGCGCACAGGGTGTGCGTGCGCATGGCAGGAGTGCCCCATCTGGCTGGTGAGGCCCGAAGATCACCTGGAAGAGGGCCGAAGATCTACTAGTAGCTCCCGAGCTACCTAATGAGCACCCCTGTTCTAAGGTGATGCAGAGGGAAAAGGAAAGGCCTCAGGCAGTCAGACACTGCGGCCTACAGCAGTGGCGGATCAGGACCAAACTTGCCACACAGGGGCCCAATGGCTCACCTCACAACGCGACCCTCACCCAATGACCACAGACCAAAATTAGCACACAGAGCCCCCTTAACCCACTCAACACCCTGGTGCTGTTTCAAGGAGGATGGACCACAGATTATGGGTCTTGAAATACCTTCAGTCACCTTCCGAAACCGCTGCAACCCTCATCCAAAGAATGATCAAGACCAAATGTGACACAGAGCCCCCATGACCCACTCTACATCCTGGTGCTGTTTGGAGGGGGATGGACCATGGCCAATGGGACTTGCAGTACCTTCACTAAGTTCCTGAGACCACTGTAAGCCACATAAACATCTAATAGGAACCAACCTTCCTCAAATAACCCGGGCACCGCCGGGTCCCCAAGCTTGTGTGTGTGTGTGTGTGTGTATATATATATATACACACACACACATACACAAAATGCCTGAAATACAGTTGTCTTCTGGATGAAACACAAAATAATCTGAGATTATATTGTATTTCATGAAAGGCAGTCCTGGAAAGACCTATTATGGCAGAGAACAAAGCTGCTATATCTAAAACAATATGCAGCTGATGACTAAATGCTCATAAGCCTTGAACACCACAAAGGCTTCTGGTAGATCACTGGCTTCTAATTTGCTGAAATTAGTACATTTTTTGGGATGATTAAGCAAAGCTGTGCTTCAGAATCTGCTGAAAAGACCAATCCAGAAAAGACTTGGCTACTAGCCAGCAGTGTCACAATCAGAGCAGGAAGAGCTGAGGCAGAGACCCCCCCTAGAGCTATAAAGGCCACCCACCACTCAGCATTTACACTGTACTTTTCCAGAAAATCAATGGTCCAAGCTTGAGGTTAATGTCCCACTGATTCTCCAAAAAGCATACATGATCTCAGGATCACTCCCCTTTTATCCATACAGCACAAGCAAGGTGGAAAGGCTAATTCATAAAAGAAAAGAAATCATCCAGTAAATTCTATGGCTTAGTGATGGCTTATTAGATGTTGAGAACATGTTTTGTTTGGCTGAGAAAGGGGAGTTCAGTCCGTCAAATGCTTGACATATTACCTGTATATCAATATACAGGTAATATGTCAACATCAACATGCGAGCCAGTAAGTTGAAGGTGAACCCGGCGAAGACGGAGATCTTGTGGCTGGGCCGCCCGGGGGGTAGCGACCCAGTTGCCAACTTTCGATGGTGTGGCCCCTCTGCCCTCAGCCATCGGTATAAAGTCTAGGGTCCGGCTGGACGCCCACCTGTCCATGGAGGAGCAGATCGGCTGCACCTGCAGGACAGCATTCTTCCATCTCCGGTTGGCTAAACGCCTGGCTCCCTACCTCTCCCAACGCGACCTGGCTACGGTGATCCAAGCCACGGTCATCTCGAGGCTTGATTACTGTAATGCGCTCTACATTGGCCTTCCCTTGTCGATGATCCGGAAGCTTAAGCTGGTGCAGCACGCCGCAGCTCGCCTCCTCCTGGGTGCTGCAAGATCTGACCGAGCAACTCCACTCTTGCGCGAGCTGCACTGGCTTCCGATTGAATTCCGGGTCCTCTTCAAGGTGTTAGTCCTCACTTTCAAGGCCATCTATGGTTTGGGGCCAGTGTACTTGAGGGAGCGACTTACCCCCTATATGCCTGCGAGATCACTACGCTCCGAGGAGCTCAACCTCCTTGTGGTGCCTCCCCTCGGAACCTGCCGACTCAGCCACTACACGGCGGAGGGCATTCTCTGTAGCCGCCCCAAGTCTCTGGAATGGCCTCCCCGGAGGAGATCCGCGCCATCCGCGCTCTCCTGCCCTTTCGCAAGGCCTTGAAGACTTGGCTTTTTAGGAAGGCGTTCGGCTCTTAATTCAACCACATTGCCCGCTTGCCGCCTATGGTTCCCCCCAGGTTTTTTATCCCGTCCCCCCCAGCCTTTGCTGAGGGTTGTGCTCTTAATATGTTTTAATCTGTTGTGATGTGTAATATGTTTTTAACTGCTTAATTGTTTTATTTCTCGGTGTTTTTGCTTCTTTGTAAACCGCTCTGAGCTCCGGAGTGAGCGGTATACTAAATCGAAGTTAATAAATAAATAATAAATAATAATAAACATACCACGGAAATGCATTCTAACATATGCATTTTATGGTAACATGTAATTATATTATATATTAATGGTAATATACAACAGTGTTGTGTTCTGCCTTGAGCCATTAGGAGAGACAGCTAAGAAACACATTTATTGTTATTTATTTTATACTACCCAGTAATTAGAATGGGAGAAAGATGTGGGGAAATAAAACTGAGTCCCTTTGGGGAGAGAGGTGCAGGTTAGCAATAAATCATTAATATTATTATTATTAGACTTATGTACACTAATGAGTAATTCCCCGGTGACGTCTTAACAAAGAGAAAGTTGAGACAGAGGTTTCAGGCCACAAAAGCTTGTGCTAAATAAGGCCTATTATCCTTTGACGTGCCCAAAGGCTGCTTTTGCAGACAGAAGACATAATACAGCTACCACCTTCAAACAGCTGAGTAAGGATCAACTATTTGGCTGCCACATGGTATTACACTACACCGAGTCTGACATCAGCCCTATAAGAAAGACCAGATGTGGGCCAAAAGCTATGAGATAGCATTTTGTCTACACTGAACTACACTGCAATTTCACAGCTTCTCTCACTTCTTCTTTTTCTATATAGGTTGAATTACCATAATCTAAGGCAGGGGTGGGCAATTACCGGCCTTCCAGGTGTTTTGGATGTCAACTCCCAGAAATCCTAAGAGCTGGTAAACTGGCTAGGCTTTCTGGGAGTTGAAGTCCAAAACACCTGGAGGGCCGGTAATTGCCCACCCCTGATCTATATGTATAGTATAGCTCCGCCCACTCCTCTCTCCCCTCCTCTCTCTCTCCCTCTACTTGTATGCTACTTGTATTTTAAATCTCACAATCATAAAAACATAAACAAGAACAGAAAACATCAAATTAAAATTAGACAGATAAAATTATCCATACTCAGCAATCAAAAGCTAGTCGGAAAAGGTGGGTCTTGCAGGCTCTGCGAAAGAACGGCAAATCTTGCAAGGCTCGCACTTCGCTTGGAAGAGTATTCCAAATCGAAGGCGCCACCACAGAAAAAGCTCTGCGCCAGGTCGATGTTAAACGGATGGATTTGAAGCTAGGCACTTCAAGGAGGTTCATTTGTGTGGAGCGAAGTGACCTCTGGGGTTGGTAGGGGATGAGACGGTCCCTCAGATACAACGGCCCCAGACCATGGCCTTGAAAGTTAACACCATCACCTTGAAGGTGATCCGGTGCTTGACCGGAAGCCAGTGTAGCTGCTGAAGAATGGGAGTTATGTTGCTGATCAGCAATTAGAGCTCCAGGAGGAACTCCAAGATGACCTTGCTTAAGATCTATTCATGCAACGTGAATGGCCTAAACTCCCCGAAAAAACGGAAGAGCATAATAGACAGCATAAAGAAAAAGAACTACGGGGTGGTAGCGCTACAAGAAACTCACATTTCCAGTCGGCATACCAAGTTATTAGAGCAACCCAAACTGGGTAAGGTATATTACTCGGTGGGGGAAAAGAAGAAATGTGGAGTAGTAACATATGTTAATGAAAAATATACATCAAATCTGGCTTTTAAAGACATGAGTAGGAGAGTATTGGGGATTATTGTAGAAATAAACAATCAAAGGATACTTTGTTGTAACATTTACTGCCCGAATGGCCCAAAAATAAGGTTCATAACAAAACTTCAAAAACAAATAGAGAAGCAAGTGTATGATGAACTGCTGATAATAGGAGATTTCAATGGGGTGACCAACGCAAAGATAGACAAAACACATAAGGAAGAGGGAAGCCATAATGAGGCTAAAAAGGGAGGTCAACTCTCCCAACAATTCCTAAAAACTCTAGAAGAACTTAACTTAATAGACACCTGGAGGAACCATAATGGGTCCATGAGGGACTATACTTTCTATTCGGGGAGGCACGGCACATGGAGTCAGATAGACATGGCTTGGGCTACTAAAGCATTATCACTAAAAATAAACAAAATAGAAATAACAACTAATACTTTCTCAGATCACAGTGCATTAGAGTTCCAGATCAAGGGGTGCCCCTCTCAATTTGTATGGAGATTAAAGGATAGCCTACTCAGAGATCCCAAGGATATAGCTTGGGCGAGAAAACAACTGGTAGAATATTTTGAAATAAACAAGGGGGGGAGACGAGTAGGACTACCCAGTGGGAAGCTATGAAGGCCGTCATGCGGGGCAATTTTATTCAGTTGAATAACCGAAGAAACAAACAACTCAATAAGAAGGAGCAGGATATATTAGATGAAATAGGAAGGAAGGAAGAACTATTAAAAAAGACACCGACGAATCAAAAAGTGTTAAGAGAGACCAGACTCCTTAAGAAACAACACCAGTTGTTACAGACAGGAAGAATAGAAAGACAGTTGAAATACATAAGAGCCAATCACTACCAGCACGCAAACAAGATTGGCAGATGGCTGGCCTGGAAACTTAAGGAAAAAAAGAATCAGACGTATATTAATAAAATAGAACATGAAGGAAGGCAGTACACAAAAGAGAGAGAGATAGCAGAAGTTTTCACCAAATTCTACCAGGAACTCTATAAAACGGATAAACCATCAAAAGATGCCATAGCGGAATATGTTAGCAAGTTAGGTATGGGTAAAATCACGGAAGAACAGAGAGAGGCCCTTAATGGCCCAATAACAAGGGTGGAGATAGAAAAAGGGATAGACGGCCTGAAAAACAACAAAGCTCCAGGCCCAGATGGCTTTACAGCTCTCTTTTACAAAATATACAAGAATGAGATATTAGACATACTGTACGATATATTCAATGGGATAAGAGAAAAAAAAGGAATTCCCAAATCATGGGAAACCGCCAAAATCACGCTAATTCATAAAGAAAATTCGGATAAATTGAACATGAAAAATTACAGACCCATATCCCTATTAAATTCGGACTACAAAATTTTTACCTCCATTATGGCGGAGAGACTAAAATTTTTCTTAAAGGACTGGATCTCTAATGACCAAACGGGCTTTCTGCCCAACCGACAGCTAAAAGAGAACACAAGAACCATTATAAATATCCTCGAATATTATGAGAGACATAATGAAAAAGTTGGCGCTTTCTTTATCGACGCGGAAAAAGCGTGCGATAAAGTTAATTGGGAGTTTTTGAAATTACTGACAAAGGAATTGGATATGGGGTTTTACTTTCAAAACGTTATAGAAGAGCTATATAGCAAACAAGAAGCTAAACTAGTCGTCAACGGGCAGGAAGGAGGGAAGCGTATTCAGATTTATAGAGGAGTGCGACAGGGTTGCCCGTTGTCGCCATTATTATTCATCCTAGCAATGGAAACTATAGTCAGGGACATAAATCAAGACAAGGAGCTGAGAGGCACACGAATTCTCTCCCAAGAGTATAAACTAAGAGTATACGCTGACGATATAGTGTGTAGTATAGAGAATCCGTTACCCAACATAGGGAATTGGCTGGCCAAATTTGAAAGATTTGAGCCCCATGGTTTCACCCTGAATAAACAAAAAACCAAATTTCTAACAAAGCATCTAGATGAAGAGGAAAAAACTCTTCTACAAGAAGCGACTGGGATAAAAATTGAAAAAAATCAAATACCTAGGCATAACCCTGGCAGCAAATAATATACAGCTGATTCACAACAACTATGACAGTCAGTGGAAACAGATACAGGGGGACCTAAAAAAATGGAATAAACAAAACCTCTCTCTTTTAGGAAGGATTGCCTCCATTAAGATGTCGGTTCTACCGAAGCTACTCTTCCTATTCCAGACAATTCCAGTTATTAAAAACGACTCGATTTTCAAGAAATGGGACATAGACCTAAGGAAATTTGTATGGCAAAACAAGAAGGCAAGGATAAAACTTAAATCACTAGCAGATGAAAAGAGGGGGGATGGGTTTCCCAGACACGAAGCTTTATTACGAAGCATGTAACCTTGTGGCAATCAGAGATTGGATACTATTACAAAACCACCATTCGCTAACACTAGAAGGGCACGACTTGAGAGCAGGTTGGCACGCGTACGTTTGGTACGATAGAAAAAGAATAGAAAAAAATTTTGGACACCATTATATTAGAGCAGCGCTTAGCAGAACTTGGGACAAATATAAAGAAAGGATGTTCAGATTCACTCCACTCTGGGTATCCCCGACGGAAGCCTTCCATAAGAAGGAGTTGGCGGATGGAACATGGCTAACTTACAGACAACTGCTAAAGAAATCAGCACAAAAGGAATGGGAAATTAAGTCAATAGAGGAGCTACGACAGATTCATCCCAAGTTAACTTGGTTTCAGTACTATCAGATTTATGATAGGTACAAGATAGACAGTAAGTTAGGATTCATGGAAGATACAACATGGGAACCCATAGCAAAAAAGGGGAAGAAAAATATCAGCTTAATGTACAAATTGCTATTAAAATGGGCAACAGAGGATGAACCAGTAAAGGAAAGTCACATTAAGTGGGCCAAGGACTGCGGGCAAACGATCTTCCTTCACCAATGGGAAGAGATATGGACAAAAAAATTAAAATATTTTAAGGCAACGGAAATAACTGAGAACTGGCTTAAAATGCAGTACAGGTGGCACCTCTATCCTGAAAAAATTGCTAAATTCAATAAGAGGACCTCCAACAGATGTTGGAAGTGTGGTAAAGAGATAGGTACCTATTTCCACCAGTGGTGGGGCTGCAAACGAGTGCAAAGATACTGGAAAGACATACATAATGAAACACAAAAGATAATAGAAGCCAAATTCGAGTTAGACCCACAGTGCTATCTCCTAGGGATAACAAATACAAACTTCACGGAGAACCAAGACAGGATGCTCTTTCTCCTGAGCGCATGCGCAAGAATCACCCTGGCAAGATTATGGAAACAAGAAGTCACACCCACCAAGGAAGACTGGACAATAAAAACCCTAGATATGATACAAATGGACGCCTTGGCGCTCCGAATGAACAACAATAAGGAAACAACGGACTGGACCAACCTCAAAAAATATATACAAAACAAAGGAAGTAAATTTACGGTAGAGCTAAATGATCTTTGAAAGTGTTTAATAAAGAATAACTCTACTGTATGACATTGAAGCTATAAGATGGATAAGGAACGGAATAACGGTAACGGCGAGGCTTTAGGAAGTCTTTTTATCTGTATTTGTATGTTTATGTGTACAATCCTTATGTTCAATCCTGCACTCCCCCCACCCCATTTACCTAATGGCTTCAATGTGTTATTCTGTTGGAAAAGCAATAAAAAATTAGAAAAAAAAAAAAAAAAAAGAATGGGAGTTATGTGACATCTCACTGGATTCCCAGTGAGAAGTTGCGCCGCGGCGTTATGGATCACGGACAATGGGCAGGCCAATGTAAAGGGCATACCATAATCATATTATAATATATTATATCATAACTATCTTATACTACATTACATTATATTATAATATATTGACATAATATAACAATCTAGTCCGTGAGCTGCTTTTTGCTGACGATGCTGCCCTTGTCGCCCATACAGAAGCAGCCCTGCAGCGCCTAACATCTTGATTTGCAACAGCTGCAGAGCTGTTTGGGCTGGAAGTCAGCCTGAAGAAAATGGAAGTCCTCTACCAGCCCGCACCACAGGAAGAACACCATCATCCCCATGTCAGCATAGGCGAATCTGTGCTTAAGTCCATTCAGCAGTTCACCTACCTGGGAAGCATCATCTCTTCAGACACCAAGATTGACAAAGAGATAGATCACAGATTAGCAAAGGCATAGAGTGCATTCGGAAGGCTTCGCAAAAGAGTCTGGAGCAACAAGCACCTGAGGAAAAGCACCAAAATCAGTGTGTACAGAGCTATCGTACTGTCTATTCTCCACTATGGGTCTGAAACATGGATCACCTATCGCCAACACCTACGACTCCTCAAACACTTTCATCAGCGCTGTCTTTGCACAATCCTAAATATACACTGGACCGACTACGTGACTAACGTTGGGACGCCTCTAAGATGGAGGACCACCGCCTCCCAAAGATACTACTCTATGGTGAACTCGCCACGGGTCAGCGCAAGAGAGGCGCCCCAAAATAGAGATATAAGGACTCCCTGAAGCAACATCTCAGGCTCGGCCAGATTGATCACCAACAATGGTCCACCCTGGACTCACATCGGGAGGCATGGAGACGCACTATCCACAATGCTGCGGCCTCTTTCGAGAAGACACGTCGAATGGGTCTCGAAGAGGAACGACAACGCAGAAAGAACCAACTTGGAAACAACATCACCCAAGGAGACTTTCTGCTGTGCTTTCTGTAACCGAACTTGCCTATCTCGGATTGGCCTTCTTAGTCATCAACGCGCTTGTAGACTGCGTGTGTAAAAAGCGTGGGATGAGTCCTAAGAATCTTCATTCGCGAAGTAATGCCGAGAGAGATAAAGACTTACAATAGTGTATAACTATTAAAATAATGTATAAATATTAAAATAAATAGGAGTTTTTCATTTATTGCGGGAGGTCCTGGAACATAACGCCAGCAATAAGTGAGGGAACACTGTACTAATAATAATTGAAATATATTATAATATATTGTCATAATAATATAACATTATATCACATTATAATGTAATATAACATTATATTATATATTATACTAGCTGTACCCGGCACGCGTTGCTGTGCCCTATTTAGGAGATGCGAGAAAGTCTGAGTATGTAAGGGTTGGAATTGATGTTACTTATGGTCTTGGTGGGGTCATGGCTGTGTCGTTGTGGGTTGTTCTGGTGGGTGATATGTTGAAGTCCTGTAGAGTTGTCGGTGTGTGGTGTTCCTGGCGTTCTGCAGAGCTTGTGGATATACAATGTTTTTTGTCTTTCCGTCTGCTGTGTTGATGTAGAGGTTCTGTGGTTTCCCAACTCTGGAGCACGCTACGTAGAGTTGTCCGTGGGAGAAGCATTCTGTGTCAAGGTCTATGTCACAGATTTGTAGTGTTTGTCCTTGAGCCTTGTTTATGGTGATGGCAAAAGCTAGTGTAGTGCAGTGTCTTTCTGTTCTGGCGTTTGTTCTGCCCCTTTTTGTGTGATGTATGTAGCGTTGCGAGTGTGTCGTCCGATGCTGTTTTTTTAGGAGGCATGGCTTGTCTTTTGGGTCAGCTTATGCCTGTGTGGAAGGAAGGAATGGCATACAAATGGGTTGAGCAGTAGATGCAAGGTTGTGTTATGTGCGTATTGTGTTGTGTGTAGGTATTACTTTTTTGTTGAGTTAGTGGGTGTGTGGTGGCATTGTGGGTGGTAGTATGTTGTGGAATGCTTGTGTGGGTGGGGTGTTTTGGGTGTTTGTGTGTGTTTGTAGAGTATCAGAGCAGTGTTGTGATTGGAGTATAGGTGGAGTTGGTGGTAGGTGTTGTGTGTGCGGGGTCCCGTGAGGTTGGGGGGATGGGTTGCGATAGGAAGTTGTGTTGTGTTGTGTGGGTAGGAATTGCTGGAGTATTGTGCCTGGGACGTGTGTGTATTTGGAGGTGTGTGTGGTGGTGAGTAGTGAGTGCAGTCCTGGGTTTTGTGTTGGGGAAGTTGTCAGGTATTTGTGGGGTGTATTTTGTGTGTGTTGTGGTGACATAGTTTCTCAGTCTGGCTGTGTGCTGGTTGTGATGTGGAGGGGGTGTTGCTTTTGCCAGTGGTGTTTGCTGTGAATTTTGGTTGGGGTGGGTTTTTGTGTTGCAGGGTTGTTTTTTTTTGTGGGTTTTGCAAGTTTGTGGTATTCTGGCGGTATGTGTTTGTCAGTGGTGCCTGTGTCCCTGGTGCCCTATTTGTGTTAGTGTTTTGTCCTCCTGGTAGTTGTTATGTCCTCCTGTGTTAGTTGATTGTACTGTGTAGGTTTCTGTGTAACAGTGGTATGTATGCGTTGTGTGTCTGTTGTGTTGTGGGTCAGTAGAGGTAGGCATCGCTAGTTGTGTGGCTGTCATGTTGTGGGTGTGGTGTTTGTAAAGTGGGTGTCTTTTGTCCTGTGAGTGGTATGTATGTGCTCTGTGCACATAGTTGTGTATCTTCTGCATATTGGCGTTGTGTGGTATTTTTTGCTGGCTTGGTCTTTTGGATTGTGTTTCTGGGGGGAAAGTTTCTTTGCTAAAAACCTTCCTTGCCTGAGGCCTATTTTTGTTGCCAAGTTTGGTGTCTCTGCCTTGGAAGGTTTCTCTGTCTCTGTCAGTCGTTCGATGACGGGTCTTCCTTTATATATATATAATTATATATACATTACAATTATTATATTATAATATAATACAATATATTGACATTATAATATACACAATATATTATAATGTAATATAACATTGTATTATACCAAAATCAGTGTGTACAGAGCTATCATACTGTCCATTCTCCTCTATGGGTCTGAAACATGGGTCACCTATCGCCAACACCTACGACTCCTCGAGCGCTTTCATCAGCGCTGTCTTCGCACAATCCTAAATATACACTGGACCGACTATGTGACGAATGTTGCTGTCCTTGAGCAAGCAGGGATCACCAGCATTGAGGCCATGCTCTTGAGAACACAGCTGCGCTGGGCAGGACACGTCTCTAGGATGGAGGACCACCGCCTCCCAAAGATACTACTCTACGGTGAACTCGCCACGGGTCAGCGCAAGAGAGGCGCCCCCAAAAGAGATTTAAGGACTCACTGAAACAACATCTCAGGCTTGGCCAGATTGATCACCAACAATGGTCCACCCTGGCCTCACATCGGGAGGCATGGAGAAGCACTATCCACAATGCTGCGGCCTCTTTCGAGAAGACACGCCGAATGGGTCTCGAAGAGAAACGACAACGCAGAAAGAACCGCAACTTGGAAAAAACATCACCCAAGGAGACTTTCTGCTGCGCTTTCTGCAACCGAACTTGCCTATCTCAGATTGGCCTTTTTAGTCATCAACGCGCTTGTAAAAAGCGTGGGATGAGTCCTTCCTGAATCTTCGTTCGCGAAGTAATGCCGAGAGAGAGATATATATATTAAATTATATAAATATATAAAATAATAAATAAAAAAATATTTTTATAAAATTATTTTAGACACAGCAAGACTTAGACAAAAGGAGGAAGGGAATAATAATAATAATATAAAACACAACATAAAGTAATATAAATAATGATAATAAAATTAATAAAATAAAAACAAGAGCCAAAAATAAAATATTCATATATTATTATTATTATTATTATTGAGGCTGGGTGGGCCCCACTAAAGACCAAAAACCCTGCACTTAAAAGGGCGATGGTCTTAAGGGAGTGACTCTGACTGTGGGGGGAGAGCAAGGCCAAGCCCCTTTTAAGGGAATCTTTCTCTTTCCCCGGATAACCTTATCCTCAGTCAGAGAAAGGCTCTACTCACGCGTTAGCAGCAAATGAGACGTGTAACAATAAGAATAACAGTAATAAGTAACAACACGAGGGAGATGCGAAGGAGAAACGCTCCGCTTCTGGTCCTGAGGAGAGAGAAAAAGAGAGCAAGCACGCGCCGCGCAAAGGCTTCTGGGAAAAGCGGACTCTTGGGAGAAACCAACTCCACTCCAAAAAAAGGGGGGGTTCGGGATGCTCAAAGATGCGGAGGCGAAAGATCGGGCGCTGAAGGAGGCATTAAAATAACCTGTTTGCTTTTTTCCCGAATTTAACAATATAAAATAATACTATTCTTTTATATTTTTCCCGTTTTCTTATTTTCTTTTTTTTTTGCCTCAGAGGTTGGCCATAATGGACTCGTCCGGAAAAGGGCGAGACCAAAAAAAGGAAAAAGGCGGGGGGGAAACAAATCGATGCTGAACACACGTCACCGCGATCTGAATACCCGAATCCCTCCCTCGCTGGGTAGAATCGGTTTTGAAATGGTGAATTCGTTAGAGTTGGCTCATACAACTCTAAAAGGGAAAATATAAAAACAATCCTCCCCCCCTCTAGATTTGTTAATTTGGAACGGTCCAATGTAGAGGCTGGAAGAATCCAATAGAATATTGGAATGTTCCAATAACGGAGGAGGGGAGTTAAAGCGCATGCGCACTGGAGGAGGACTGCCTGCTGGAAGAATCCAATAGAAGGGAATGCTCCAATAAAGGAGAGGGGGGAGTTAAGACGCATGCGCACTGGAGGACTGCCAGCTGGAAGAATCCAATAGAAGGGAATGCTCCAACAAAGGAGAGGGGGGAGTTAAGACGCATGCGCACTGGAGGACTGCCAGCTGGAAGACTCCAATAGAAGGGAATGTTCCAATAACAGAGGGGGAGTTAAAGCGCATGCGCACTGGAGGAGGGCTGCCTGCTGGAAGAATCCAATAGAAGGGAATGCTCCAATAACGGAGGGGGGAGGTTAAAGAGTCCACAAAGCGCATGCGCACTGGAGGAGGACTGGTTGCCCAAAGAGGAAGAGAGCTTTCCATAGACTCCTAGAACCTTAGAGTTGGAAGAGACTTTATGGGCCATCCAGTCCAACCCCATCCTGCCAAGTAGGACAATTGTATTCAAAGCACCCCTGACAGATGGCCATCCAGCCCCTGCTTAAAAGCCTCCAAAGAAGGACCCTCCACCACACTCTGGGGCAGAGAGTTCCACTGCTGAACAGCTTTCTACCATCCAGTCCGACCCCATCCTGCCAAGTAGGACAATTGTATTCAAAGCACCCTGACAGATGGCCATCCAGCCCCTGCTTAAAAGCCTCCAAAGAAGGACCCTCCACCACACTCTGGGGCAGAGAGTTCCACTGCTGAACAGCTTTCTACCATCCAGTCCAACCCCATCCTGCCAAGTAGGACAATTGTATTCAAAGCACCCTGACAGATGGCCATCCAGCCCCTGCTTAAAAGCCTCCAAAGAAGGACCCTCCACCACACTCTGGGGCAGAGAGTTCCACTGCTGAACAGCTCTCTACCATCCAGTCCGACCCCATCCTGCCAAGTAGGACAATTGTATTCAAAGCACCCCTGACAGATGGCCATCCAGCCCCTGCTTAAAAGCCTCCAAAGAAGGACCCTCCACCACACTCTGGGGCAGAGAGTTCCACTGCTGAACAGCTCTCTACCATCCAGTCCAACCCCATCCTGCCAAGTAGGACAATTGTATTCAAAGCACCCCTGACAGATGGCCATCCAGCCCCTGCTTAAAAGCCTCCAAAGAAGGACCCTCCACCACACTCTGGGGCAGAGAGTTCCACTGCTGAACAGCTCTCTACCATCCAGTCCGACCCCATCCTGCCAAGTAGGACAATTGTATTCAAAGCACCCCTGACAGATGGCCATCCAGCCCCTGCTTAAAAGCCTCCAAAGAAGGACCCTCCACCACACTCTGGGGCAGAGAGTTCCACTGCTGAACAGCTCTCTACCATCCAGTCCGACCCCATCCTGCCAAGTAGGACAATTGTATTCAAAGCACCCTGACAGATGGCCATCCAGCCCCTGCTTAAAAGCCTCCAAAGAAGGACCCTCCACCACACTCTGGGGCAGAGAGTTCCACTGCTGAACAGCTCTCTACCATCCAGTCCGACCCCATCCTGCCAAGTAGGACAATTGTATTCAAAGCACCCCTGACAGATGGCCATCCAGCCCCTGCTTAAAAGCCTCCAAAGAAGGACCCTCCACCACACTCTGGGGCAGAGAGTTCCACTGCTGAACAGCTCTCTACCATCCAGTCCAACCCCATTCTGCCAAGAAGCAGGAAAATTGTGTTCAAAGCACCCCTGACAGATGGCCATCCAGCCCCTGCTTAAAAGCCTCCAAAGAAGGAGCCTCCACCACACTCTGGCGCAGAGAGTTCCACTGCTGAACAGCTTTCTACCATCCAGTCCAACCCCATTCAACCAAGAAGTAGGACAATTGTATTCAAAGCACCCCTGACAGATGGCCATCCAGCCCCTGCTTAAAAGCCTCCAAAGAAGGAGCCTCCCACCACACTCTGGGGCAGAGAGTTCCACTGCTGAACAGCTCTCTACCATCCAGTCCTACCCCATCCTGCCAAGTAGGACAATTGTATTCAAAGCACCCCTGACAGATGGCCATCCAGCCCCTGCTTAAAAGTCTCCAAAGAAGGAGTCTCCACCAGACTCTGTAGTCGAACCAGGAAGCCCCGAATCCAGAAGGTCAAACCGCAGAGAGTCCCCAGTATTCCTTTTGGCTCATGGCCTAAGTTGCACCAGTACCAGACCCTTTTCCCCCTTCCCTTCTGCCTCACTCAGTTCCATACATCACACTGCACCAACTTCGTCCCTCCCAGTATACCCAGCCACCATTGCCTCCCATTGCCCCATCCACACAACATTTGCACAGCCAATAGAACCCATGCATTCAGTATCCACAAGTTGGAAGTTCCCCGATTTGCCCGTTGTTGCCCCAAGGCGCTCTGCCTCTTCCCCATCTTGTCTCTGCTCTTTTCTTCTCCCCGTTCTCCTTCCCATGCCTGGGGAAAGCCCGGAAAAGCGGCCGCTCGCAATCAGCGGCCTGGCTCCCAGCTGGGACCTGAAGTTCACCCAAGGACACTGGTCATGGACTCCTCTTGCTGCTATTCTCACTGCTTTGCACCCCAAGCCCCAAAGGCTCTGCAGTTCCCAAGGACAGTAATTATATCAAGGAGAACTACAACTCCCAGAAGGAAGGCAGCACTGCGTTGCCTGGTTTAAAGATCATAACTCTGGGAGCAAGAACTGTATGGGAATGTACTGGGAAATTGCTGGGGATCTTTGTGTTGCATACTATGTTGCCCCATGCCCCCCTTATTCCCTTGTAACCCTTCCCTTCCCCATCTCACCCTTGTCAGTTAAGAAAAGTCTGCCTTGAAAGTGTTTGCTATGTTTGTCAAGAGGAAATGCTGCCAAGCCCTTTCCACACCTCTTTATTGACCATCATTTCATATTGCATGCGTTGCCCGGTCAGAGTCTTGTTATGGAAATTGAACTCTTGTTTCAACTCCACGTCTGGCCGGATCTGGAGGCAGTTTCGCCGGTCTGAGTCGTCAAGCTTAGCTCGCCTTTGGAACCTGGACAATGAAAGTTTGTTCTTCACAGCGGGTGTCACAGCTGGCCTCGGAACCCAGGTGTGCCCCAAAATAGGTCCTTTTGTCACCAAAGGGGTCTGAGTGAATCACCAGGCCTTTCTTCCTCTTCTTCCCCATTCACATACGGATGGGACACATCAACTCAATGATTTCATCACTTCCAGGTGTTGCCCCAGGTCGTTACCTGGCTCGGACTCTTTGTTTACATTCATATGCCAACCTGTCAGTAATCCCCGCCTAAGCCTTCCTTCCTGGAACTCCATATATGGCCACAGACCTCTGATTGGCGAAGCCGGCAAATGGGAGCGGCGCTGATAGGCTCCCTGGAACTGGCCGGCCTCCCGCCCATCAGCTGGCCTCAAACATTCCAACCAATCACCAGCAGAGCCGGCCCAGAAGAAGGCGGGCGGGAAATTCAATTGTTTTGACAGTTCTGTAACCTTTAAAAACCAATGTTTTGAATGTACATGCATGCGTTCTTTGCGGGAATCAGGGTATTGCGGTTCGCATCCTCTCAGCTGAGCAGAATAAACAATTTCATGGCATCTACCTTGCAGTATTGGTGAGCATAATTGGATCTACGGGAGGCGGGTAGACTACGAGGACCTAGTCGCTCCGGGCTCGCCAGGTTAACCGAACCCTCGCGGCCTCTGTCCCGTAGTCGGTCTGTGGGACTTGTCCGGTTGTCCAACAACAGGCCTGTGGGATTGGCGGTTGTTCAATAACAACTCTGGCGCAGAGAGTTCCACTGCTGAACAGCTCTCTACCATCCAGTCCAACCCCATTCTGCCAAGAAGCAGGAAAACTGTATTCAAAGCACCCCTGACAGATGGCCATCCAGCCCCTGCTTAAAAGCCTCCAAAGAAGGAGCCTCCACCACACTCTGGCGCAGAGAGTTCCACTGCTGAACAGCTCTCTACCATCCAGTCCAACCCCATTCAGCCAAGAAGTAGGACAATTGTATTCAAAGCACCCCTGACAGATGGCCATCCAGCCCCTGCTTAAACGCCTCCAAAGAAAGAGCCTCCACCACACTCTGGCGCAGAGTTCCACTGCTGAACAGCCCTCTACCATCCAGTCCAACCCCATTCTGCCAAGAAGCAGGAAAACTGTATTCAAAGCACCCCTGACAGATGGCCATCCAGCCCCTGCTTAAAAGCCTCCAAAGAAGGACCCTCCACCACACTCCGGGGCAGAGAGTTCCACTGCTGAACAGTCAGGAAGTCTTCCTCGTGTTCAGGTGGAATCTCCTTTCTTGTAGTTTGAAGCCATTGTTCCATTGCGTCCTAGTCTCCAGGGCAGCAGAAAACAAGCTTGCTCCCTCCTCCCTAGGACCTCCCCTCACATATTTATACTTGGCCCTCATCATGTCTCCTCTCAGCCTTCTCTTCTTCAGGCTAAACATGCCCAGCTCTTTAAGCCGCTCCTCATAGGGTTTGTTCTCCAGACCCTTGATCCTTTGAGTCCCCCTCCTCTGGACACATTCCAGGTTGTAGACATCTCTTTTCAATTGTGGTGCCCATAATTGGACACAATATTCCAGGTAAAGTGATTGAACCAGGACAGAATAGAGCAGTGGTTCTCAACCTGTGGGTCCCTAGATGTTTTGGTCTCCAACTCCCAGAAACCCTAACAGCTGGTAAACTGGCTCGGAATTCTGGGAGTTGTAGGCCAAAACTCCTGGAGACCCACAGGTTGAGAACCACTGGAATAGAGCATGGGGAGCATGGCTTCCCTGGATGTGAGCCAGTGTTTCTCAACCTGGGGGTCGGGACCCCGGGGGGGGGGTCATGAGGACGTGTCAGAGGGGTCGCCAAAGACTATTCGCAACACAGTTTTCTGTTGGCCATGAGGTTTCCATGTGGGAAGTCTGGCAGGGTTCAGAATGCTTATTGATTGTAGGTGAACTATAAATCCCAGCAACTGTAACTCCCAAATGTCAAGGTCTATTTCCCCCAAACTTCACCAGTGTCCACATTTGGGCATACTGAGTATCAGTGCCAAGTCCAGATTGTTTGAGTCCACAGAGCTCTCTGGATGTAGGTGAACTACAATTCCAAACCTCAAGGTCAATAACCACCAACCCCTTCCAGTATTTACTGTTCATCATGGGAGTCCTGTGTGCCAAGTTTGTTTCAATTCCATCGTTGGTGGAGTTCAGAATGCTCTTTTTGATTGTAGGTAAACTATAATCCCAGCAACTACAATTCCAAAACGACATCGCACACACACACCCCAAACCCAACCAGTATTCAAATTTGGGCGTATTGGGTATTTGTGCCAAATTTGGTCCATTGAATCAAAATACACCCTGCATATTAGATATTTATATGAAAATTCATAACAGTAGCAAAATTACTGTTATAAAATAACAACAAAAATAATTCGTCTAAGTCAGGGGTAGGGAACGTATGGCTACGTATATATATATATATATATACTAGCTGAACCCGGCACGCGTTGCTGTGCCCTATGTAGGAGATGTGAGGAAGTCTGGGCATGTAAGGGCTGGAAATGATGTATGTGTTTTGTGTGTGTTTATATGTGTATGTTTGTCTGTATATATGTGTGTGTTTGAGGGGGTTGTGTGTATATATGTGTATAGCTGTACCCGGCACCCGTTGCTGTGCCCTATTTAGGAGATGTGTGGAAGTCTGGGTATGTATGGGTTGGTAGTGATGTGACTAAGTGTTTTGTGTGTGTTTTTATGTGTCTGTTTGGGTGTATATGTGTGTGTGTATGTGTGTGAATTGCAAGAAGAATAACCTTTTATTTTTTACTGTGGGGGGATGCGATGGGGGACCCTGGGTAGGAGGTAGTTTGTTGCGCGGTGTTTCTCCCTTCGGCCTCGTCTTCCGGGAGTGGCAGGGAGGTGGGGCGTTCCCTCGTCGCTCTTGCTCGGCACTTCCCTGGCGAAGGGGGTGCCGAAGGGGGACGTTTGCGAGGAGGACGGGTGCGGCGCCTCTTTGGCTTCCTCCGTGGTCCCATGCCGCGTCGGTTGGGTCCGGGAACGCTTGGGAGACTGGGAGTTGGAGAAGGAGGCGGATACGGGCATGGGACTTCAGTTCCCAGAAAGCTCCGCCCCTGCTTCCCAGTGAGAGGCGCAGAGCCTTCTGGGAGGTGTAGTTCCTTGTCCGTAGTCGTCTCCTCCATCGTTTTCCAGGCGCCCCATGGACCCTGGGTTGCGCGGGCGCGCCGTGGCGGCTTCTCTGCAGCGTCCTTGTCCTTCCTCGGCAGCTGCCATCCTGGGCTGTGTCCAGAACCGGATGGCAGTCGCCGAGGAAGGGTAAGGACGCGTCAGAGAAGGCTGCCAAGCGCCGCCGTGGCGCCTTCTCCGCCGCCTTGGCTTTCCTCAGCGGCTGCCATCCTGGCCTGGGTTCAGATCCGGATGGCAGTCGCCGAGAAAGGGCAAGTACGCTGCGGAGAAGGCGGCGAAGGCGGGGCCCGCGCGTCCCGGCTTGAGGAGCGGCCTGGTATCGGCGGAGGAGGTGGGCATGGCGTCGGCGGCGCGGGTGGGGTAATGTCTTGGGGCGTGGAGGTGGGGTGGGAGGGAGGAGGAGGAGGGGCGGGGCGTTGCCGCGGCCGCCGCCTTGCGCCTTTTGTGCATGCGGGGAAAGGTTGTTTTTCCGGGGTCCTTTAGAGGGTGGAGTGTTGTGTTTCGGGGTGTTTTTTTGGGCCCTATAGGGACCTAGGGGTAGGGGTCAGTGGTCTGGCGAGTTTCGTGGGTCTTGGACATGTAGTTTTCGCGCCTATTTGCCGGGTACCACGACCACTCTTTTTATATATATAGATTATATGGCTCTCACTGAAATAAATTTCCAAATATTTTGCTTTCATGGCTCTCTGAGTAAAAAAGGTTCCCGACCCCTGCTCTAAGTCATGAATTTATTTATTTATGTATTTATCACATATGATAAAGACCCAAAAGACCTGTCAAGTAGGAAATTTAGGTACCACCTATATGTAAATTTAACAACATTTACGAGGCCATTAAAAATCTCCAGCAAAAGCATGTGGGGAATGTGGAAAGTTTCATTCATCAGTGTCGCAGATGGATGGTGAAGCGACAGCTTCCCTGGTGGGCAGAAGTTGGAATGTTAAATAGCCTCTGATTGTCTGTCTATATGTGTTGTGTGGCCTCCAAATTCTCCCTCCCATTCTTCACACACCTAGTGATACAAGAGACTCATGTATAGAATTAATTTACTAACAAAACTCAGTGATCAACATATATTTTTTACTATCGCTCAACTTTCTCCCCCTTGTCTTTATGTCATAAAATTATGAAAATGAAATAAGACAAAAAAGGAAGCTCGGATGGTGACCAAAGATGACAAATTGGTGCATTTAATAACAAGCAGTTGGTTGGACAATTCACTCCCTGCAAAGTAGACAAGAGTCAGGGAGTTGAGGATCTGGCGTCTTAGTATGAGATTGATCTCCAAGAGTTGGAAACTAGTCCATACTGTAAGAGGTATGGAGTCAAAACACCTGCCCCAGGCTACATTCCATAGGAAATTGCAGTATTTTTGTCCCGGACGCCATGTATGTGAGCCATGGATGCAAGGCAGGCCGACAATGAGGCTGTCCCATGCTCAGGAGGCCAAAAGAGCTTTGCTGTGGCCGCTCGTCTCTTTATCGCTTGCCCATTTCGCGGGCCCGGTTGGTGGCCGCCTCCACGGCGTTCATGACAGTCGCACGGAGACCCCCTTTCTCCAATTCGTGCAAAGCATGGATAGTGGTGCCCCCGGGTGTGCAAACCGCGCTCCTCAAAGCTGCCGGGTGCTCCCCTGTTTCCAGCATCATTTTGGCTGCTCCCTGGAAGGAGAGAAAAGCCGACGATGTGATGCGGCAAGTAAAAAAAAAAGACGCAAACCACGAACGGCATGTGAGGGACGGCATGCAGCTTGGAAAATGTACTGAATCTGAAGACACGTAGCAATAAAATAACGATGTAATGGGATAATGGTTTATGGCAACCTGTGCACAGAAGGGAAACGTTTCTCAGGAAATGAAAGTTTAAAAACAGAAGCTGGACTGAGGTGGGGTGCTCGCTGTGCAGTTTGTCTCATCAATAAGCTCAATATAATGGAGATCTCTCGTCTTTAGTAGCTATTTGTACAAGAGGTTTACAACTGGCATTTTCTAAGTATCAGGGAGGATCAGAACCTTTTCTGTTACAGCTGCCACAAGTTAATTGGGTGTGTTAACTGCTTCGGCATATTTATTTATTTATTTATTTTATTTTATTATTTAAACTTGTGAGTCGCCACTCCCGGGTGGCTCGGGGCGACTTACACAGAATTCAAGACTAAAACATATTAAAACACCATAAAAACATTCAGCGCACTAAAAACCCTCAATGCAATACAACACAATAAGTACATCAATATGGTATGCAGAGCACGGAAGGCAAGTGCCTACCAATCTTATCATTAACACCCGAAGGCCTGCCGGAACAGGAGGGTTTTGCACACCTTCCAGAATACAACTAAGTCCGTAAGAACATGGACTCCGGAAGGCAGTGCGTTCCACAATATCGGGGCGATTATTGAAAAGGCCCTCCGCCTTGTGGTCGTCAGATGATACATTTTGACGCCGAGCACCTCCAATAGTTGACCCACCTCGGAACGTAATGACCTAGCGGGACAGTATGGGATAAGGCGGTCCCTAAGGTACGCTGGCCCCAGACCGTTTAAGGCCTTAAAGGTCAGAACCAACACTTTGAAGGTGATCCGGTGTTCCACTGGTAACCAGTGCAGCTCCTGCAAGACAGGTGTTATATGGGCGGTCGCCGAAACGCCAGCCAAAAGTCTAGCCGCCGCATTCTGGACCAGCTTCAATTTCCGGATCACCGACAGAGGAAGGCCAACGTAGAGAGCATTACAGTAGTCCAGTCTCGAGATGACCGTGGCTTGGGCCATTGTGGCTAGGTCGTGGCGGGAGAGGTAGGGAACCAGCTTCCTCGCCTGACGGAGGTGAAAGAAGGCAATTCGGCTGACGGTGGAGATTTGCATCTCCATCGTCAGTCGGGAGTCCAAGGTGACGCCAAGACTTTTAACTGCAGATGACGGACATAGCGTCACGCCATCCAGGGGAGGAAGCTGGATCTCCACCCCGCCCGGACGACCCAACCACAGGATCTCCGTCTTAGCCGGATTCACCATATAACAAGGCACTAGGTTTGCAAGCTTTGACCTTTGCATTTGGCTTAGCTTGACAGCTCATTTGAGCTGAACAAACCTTTGGCTGTTGATGGGAGTGGTTACGCCAGGGGTGGGCAACCTATGGCCCACGGGCCAGATCTGACCCGGCGGCCGCTTCTCTCCGGCTGGGGGAGAAGGGCGTTGGGGGCGGGGCCAAGAGGAAGGGGTGCCGCTGCCACCATCCCATCGTGGGCTCTGTGGGGCCTGTGTCGGTGGGAGCACTCCACGACCTGTGGGGGCTTATCGCCCTGGCGACCTGGAAGACTTGATTGTCTTCCGGGTCACCAGAGCAAACAGCTGCCTCAGATCAGCGAGTGCTCCCCCTGCAGGCCCAGATCACCTCCAGGGATGGCAGGCACTCCAAAGCCGCCACTCCTCCTGCCCACAGAGCCCGCAATGGGATGCCGGCAGCGGCACTCCATAGCAGGGAGATCAGCTGGGGAATGGCTGGGGGCAAGAGCAGGCGGAGGCCTGCAGCCTCCGATCAGCTGCTGCTCTCATCTCCTCTGCTGCGGCGGCAGCTGGGTCCCCTTTGTCATCCTCTGGGCTGGGTCCATTGGGCCATTCCCTCTTGGGATCCTTCCTCTCTTCAGGATGTCACCCTTCATCTTGGTTCGCACCTTGTCTTCTTGAATTTTATTTTATTTTAGTGGTTTTTATTATTTTATAATAATTTTATAATAATAATATTATAATAATGTTATATTATAATTTCAATATATTATAATGTGTGTGTGTATATATATACATACTATAATAATATTAATACTAATATATGAATATTTCTTGATATATAAATATGTTAATATTAATGATGTGTAATATATAGTAAATATAGTAAATAAATAAATAATGTAGATTAGAATGTAGTTCATCCTTTAGGTGCAGCCCTCCATAATATTTTTTGGTTCTCGTGTGGCCCCTTGGAAAAAATAATTGCCCACCCCTGGGTTACGCAGTGTCCTGAAGCCAAACCCGTTTGGACTACCAAGGAAACTGCTTGTTTATAGACAAGGACATTCTACTAATAGCAAAATAATACAGTCTCCCTACGTAGTTATGTCTGTTGCATATCGCTGTGTAAAGAAGAAGACTCACCAGAGATATTGTTTGTTGTATATTGGTGAGAATGATTCTTCTGTTTTGCATTGTATTTTTGATCTCCAGTGAATAGAACTATATTTTTGTTTCTACTTAAAGCAACAGACTCATATGTATTTTTTCAGTGTGTGTTTTTATCACACTGAGAGTAAAAGGAGCTGAGACATTCTGCGGGCTACTAATGCTGTCCTGACAATTTGGGACTTGGGTACTAGATATTTATTATCAACCAGCTTTTATTTATTTATTTATTTAAAACTTTGATATACCGATCTTCTCTACCTCCACAGAGGGACTCAGGCCGGTTAACAGCAAGGATTCAATGCCAAATTTCAATTTTAAGTAGCAAAACACGAAGTGTAAAGTAAACACAAGTATTGATATCATAAATATAATCTTATATTATAAAGACATATGAATAAACACAGTATGAAAACACAACCCAAAGTCCTACCACACTGAGCCCAATCCAAATCGTGGACAAAAGAACAGTTTGCAGTATCAGTGTTCCAAGGTGTATAAAGCCACAGAATAATTTGTACAGTTCCACGAAAAGCCAAATTGGCGTTAATGGCAGTACCATGGAGGGAAGGGGTTATGCTCATGTTTTGACACAATATGAGACTGGAACGCGCTATTGCCATTAACGCGCTCTTGAGAAAACCTGCAATAGGTGAAACGGGCCTTCTGGCCTGGGATATCTAGCATCAGTATTCCGTCGGCGTGGACTTACTACCAGCGTCAGCGCGGAGGAACTTACCTCCTTCCTCCGCGTTTACCAGTTCTTACTCGGAGTAACTCCGAGACACACCTACCTCTTCACAAGACCCTATGGAAATTACCATGCTTGGATATCATTGGATTACAAATCATTAGCCAATTTGGCTTTTCGTAGAACTGTACAAATTATTCTGTGGCTTTATACACCTTGGAACACTGATACTGCAAACTGTTCTTTTGTCCACGATTTGGATTGGGCTCAGTGCGGTAGGACTTTGGGTTGTGTTTTCATACTGTGTTCATTCATATGTCTTTATAATAAGATTATATTTATGATATCAATACTTGTGTTTACTTTACACTTCGTGTTTTGCTACTTTGCTATATAGCCCTGCTTGGTTTTCTATTAAATTTCAATTTAAAACATCATAAAAACAATAAAACATTAAAATACAAGTAGAATAAATACATAAAAATTCATATAAACCAGGTCGCCAAGAGAAAAATACATGACTCAGTCTATTATTAAACTCAGCCATTATTCCAGGAATGCTTATTTCCAGATCCAGGATTTCAATAGCTTTCGGAAGGTCAAGAGTGAGGGGGCAGATCTAATCTCAGTTGGGAGGGAGTTCCACAGCTGAGGGGCCACCACAGAAAAGGCCCTGTCTCTCGGTCCTCCACCAGCCGCAATTGCGAATGTGGCGGGACAGAGAGCAGGGCCCCTCCAGAAGATCTTAATGGTCTGTCACAGAGACATCTGCTATCAGGCAGATGTGAAAACGGATCTGAGTAATATCATCCCCTCCCCGCTTGAACACCGTACCAAGAGAGTCTGAGCAGCAATCTTGTTGGCCAGTGGCCCCGGCATTCCCATCTTCACCGCACCTTCTGCCAGCGCTTCGGCAAACATGTAAACCTGGGATGGAACGAGAAAAGGATGGGAGAGAAAAATCAGCCTCCTAGAATCACAACAAACTTCTCTAAAGAGGATCTGCAACTACAGCATCTACAGTAAATGCCGAGACCCTTTTGAAAGACGTCCAGAGAAAGAGACCCACCACCTCCTTAGTCAACTGGTTGCATTGCTGAACGACTCCTACTATCAAGACATTCCTCCTAAAATTCAATTGAAACCTACCTTCCCGCAACTTAGAACCTTTAGAACCCATTTTATGATCCGGCACAACAGAGAACAAACCTTGTAAAAAGGCCCAGAAATAATGGATTCAAATACAGTACATATGTTAGAAGAAATTGTTACAGCTAAAATTTAAATGAAAGCAGAGTTTTACATGCTGGGGATGTGGGTGTTGGGTAGAAAAATACTGTATTAGATAGGAATGCATTGCCTGTACTGTATATACTCGAGTATAACCCTAGTTTTTCAGCCCTTTTTTTAGGCTGAAAAAATCTCCCTCGGCTTATACTTGAGTCAAGGTTATTTATTATTTTACTCTGTTATTATTATTATTACATTATTATTTTGCACTATTTATTATTATTATTACATTTATCATTTTACTCTATTATTATATTTATTATTTTACTTTATTGTTATTACATTTATTATTTTACTTTATTATTACTGTTATTACATTTATTATTTTATTCTCTTTATTATTAATATTGGAAGGATACGTAAGCACATTTACATTGAAAAAGATTAGAATAATGGTTTGATCAGAGTTGGGCAGTCTTATCTCAAATTACAGTTTTATGTAAATATTCAAAAACATTTAACCCAGTGTTTCCCAACCTTTTTTGAGCCGCGGCACATTTTTTACATTTGCAAAATCCTGGGGCACACCACCAACCAAAATGACACAAAATGACACTCTAACACAGTAATACATATAGTTAATATGTTTTTAAATGTATTTATATACTCAGTGTGAAACCTGGGCCTGTTTCGATGAACACAACATAGATATCCTGGCAGGAATGGCAGAAAGACACACAGGAAGGTCTTGCTCAACAGCTGGGAGTTATAGTTCACCCGCAATCAAAGAGCATTCTGAACTCCACCAATGAACACAACATAGATATCCTGGCAGGAATGGCAGAAAGACACAAACTTCCCACACAGAACTCCCATAACCAAGAGAAAATGCTATAAGAGTTTGGTAGGCATTGACCTTGAGTTTTGGAGTTGTAGTTCACCTATATCCAGAGAGCACTGTGGACTCAAACAATGTTGGATCAGGACCAAACTTGGCATGAATACTCAATATGCCCAAATATGAACGCAGATGGAGTTCTGGGGAAATAGACCTTGACATTTGGTAGTTGTAGTTGCTGGGATTTATAGTTCCCCTACAATCAAAGAGCATTCTGAAACCCACCAATGATGGAACTGGGCCAAACTTCCTACACAGAACCCCCAGGAGGCAAGAGGAGGTCTCTACTTGGGGAAAGGGAGGTGGGCCTTCCCAATGCATGGAGAGGGAGAGACCAAGTAGACAATGGGTGGGGGGGGTGTTTGTAATTTTGTGCCTTTATTTAGGTAGGTTTCTTAGGGTTTTTATACTTCAACACACTAGACTCTCCCCCCCTTCCTGGAGGTTCCAATTTCCCACGGCACACCTAATGATCGCTCACGGCACACTAGTGTGCCCCGGCACACTGGTTGAGAAACACTGGTTTAACCTACTGATGCCTCAGTTAATGTAACTGTATGTGTTTCTGTTTTTATTTTGAAATTGACCAGTAGCTTCTGCATTTCCCACCCTCGCCTTATACTTGAGTCAATCTGTTTTCCCAGTTTGTTGGGGTAAAATTAGGTGCCTCAGCTTATATTCGGGTCGACATACTCGAGTATATACGGTACCTCGTGTGTGCAAAAATACAATTCTAATGCACATGTGTTCACAGCACAGTGCGCTGGAGGTTTAAGAAACATAGAGATGTGGTTCTAAAGAGACAGCTGAGTTATTTCCTCCCTGAAGGGAAGAATGGGAGTGGCATGCATGTGAAAGTGATATGTAATCGTTGTACTGTGACAATGACATAGTATGTTGTATTTGATACTAGCTTGGGGACCGGCTTATTTGAGAAAAGCATTTTGTGCCAAGTTTGGTCTTTATCTGTTGCTTATGTGGCTTGCAGTGGTCTCGGAAAGTGAGGGAAGGTGCTGGGAGTCCCTTCGTCCATCCTCCTCCACATTGCAACAGGATCTAGAGTGGGTCGTGGGGGTTCTGTGTGCCAAATTTGGCCTTGCTCAGTTATTGGATGAGGTTGGCAGCAGTCTTAGGGAGTGGAAGTACTTCAAGTCCCATCATCCGTGGTCCATCCTCCTCAATACTGCACCAGGATGTAGAATGAGTCATGGGGGCTCTGTGTCCCAAGTTTGGTCTTGATCAGTCTTTGGGTGAAGTTGGCAGCGGTCTTGTGAAGTGAGTGGAGGTACTTGAAATCCCATCATCCGTGGTCCACCCTCCTCTAAGCTGCAGTAGGATGGAGTGTGGGTCATGGGGGCAATGTGAGCCAAGTTTTGTCTTTATCGGTCTTGGTTCAGGGCTGCAGTGGTCTGTGGGGAATGAAGGGTTTGAAAATACTACAAATCCCATCATCCATGGCCCACCCTCCTCCAAACTGCAGTAGAATGTAGCGTGGGCCACAGGGGCTCTGTGTGCCAAGGTTGGTTACTGTCAATTCAGGCCACACACAATATCCCATGAGATGAGGCCCAGTCAGGAAAATCAAATCAATGAAGCCTTACGGCCAAATTTGGGCCTAGCCTGTGATTTGTAGGGGTTACAGTGTTTTTTGTGAAGTGTTTTGGGTGAAGGTACTGAACATTCAATTTCAAACAGAAAAAACTGTCAACTTGCTAACTGCCCAAACCAAGATGGCGTCTCCTAAAGATATATGTCCCTTGTATCTACACGGCATGATGCATACAGTAAATGTGGACATATCTTTACCAGGGGCGGACCTACCTGTTCCTGGGGGGTATGCTGAAATTTTTTTGCACCCCCCCCCCAGTTGCTCCCAAGGGGAGCCCAGTGCGCATGCGCCAATCTGTGCACATGCGCACTGGCTCCAGAGCGCGCCTCCTGCTTTGGAGCCCAGTGAACTGTAGCACCCATGGGTCCGTTCGTGCCACTGGGAGGGAGTGAGGCGCCGGGGGGTCCCGATGCCATTGGGACCCGCACATGCTGAAGTGGACTCGGAGGACGAGTTGGAAGGCCCAGAGCAAGATTGGTCAGCAGTGCCTTTGCCCAGTTCACCTGTAGAGAGTTTAGCATGGGATCTCGAGTGGGAGCATTCTCCCGGGGAAGGAGCGGACCAGGTGGAGATGGGAGGCAGCGAAGCAGATAGCGGAGATAGTTATGAATTCCCAAACGGCCGAGGTTCCCAGGAGCTGGCCGAGCAGCAGATGGAGGCCAGCGGCTGGGAAAGTTCGGGGAGGCTGCTTCTCAAGGTGAGTCAATCCGGAAACTTTGCCAAGCTTTTTGCCACGTTTGCTTATGGAACTATCTTTTGGAACTTTGCTTTCTTAATTGGACTACAGCTTTGCTGATTGCTTTATTCTTTGATCTCTTTAAGAGAATTGCCTTTCGGACTTTTTATATTCAATAAAACTAGTTAGCCTTTGCTACGTCTCCGTGTGTGTGTTAAAGGGGCAGTACTAAGTCGGTGATTGTGACAGTTGGCCGGAGAACTCCCCGAACCCCTTTTTTGCACCACGGGACGTACCAGGAACCGCCGGCTGCGGACCAAGGCTCCCATTGTCTCCACGGCCGCCATGGCGAACTTGACGGATCAGCAAGTGGTGGCGTTGCAGCAGGAGGTGGCGGAGCTGCGAACCCGAGCGGGGCGGCACCCGCCGGTGAATGCCCCGGCTCGTTTCAATGGACATCCGGCGGCGGTGGAAGTTTTCATTGCCCAGGTTCGGATGTACCTGGAGTTGCGGCCCAATGAGTTTGCCACCCCTCGAGCCCAGGTGGGGTTCGTGTTCAACTGTATGGAAGGGATGGCAGCGACGTGGGCAACTCCCCTTCTCAATGCCGCGTCTCCTCATATGGCGACTTTGGACGCTTTCCTAGATGCGATCCGGGCGACCTGGGGACCCCCCGTCCACGAGGACCTGGCGGAACGGGATTTAGCACGGCTGACCATGAAGGACATAACATTGTCTCAGTATATTTCCCGTTTCCGAGTATTGGCCAGCCAGACCAAGTGGGAAGGGGCACCCTTGCGCTACACGTATCTAGCGGGACTCTCGCCCGAGCTTCAGCAACAGATGTTACAATTGCCCCGGCCGGCCGACCTGGAGGAGGCCATCGCCTTGAGTTTGCGGGCGGAGGCGGCCGCGCAATACAAGAGAAGGTGGGGGGCCGGCCCGCCCGAGAAACCACCGACCAAGCGGGAAGCCAATTTGTGCCCTGCCAGATCCCTGCCCCCACCCCTTTTGTGGATGACTCTGAACCGATGCAACTGGGTACGGTGCGGTCCACAGTAGATGCCGCCGAGAAGGCTCGGCGTCAAAGACTCAACCTTTGTTGGTACTGCGGGGGCCCGGGTCATTTTTCTCGTGATTGCCCCCAGAAACCGCGGGGGAAGACTCCTCGGGCCTCTGCAGCGGTGGCCGGCCCTCCGGAGCCTGAGGAAGCCCTCCAGGCGGCGGGGGAAGGGTGCGGCCGAGTGTAAGAGGGTTCGCTCACTCGGCCGACGTCGCTAACCTTCCCCCTGAACCCAAGACTGGACAATTGTTCCTTGTCATGGTCAGCTTGTGGTCGCCCGAGAAGGGGCCGATGATGGTCCATGCCATGAGTGACTCGGGAGCGACCAACAACGTCATTGATGCAGACTATGCCAAGTCTGCGGGCTTAAAATTTCTTGACCTCCAAGAGCCCATGGGTGTCCAGACCATCGATGGGAGAGTGCTGAAAACGGGGGCTGTAACTCAGTATACAGCCCCTACCAGGATGTGGACTAGCTCCCACAAAGAGGACATTTCTTTTCTAGTGACCAAGCTCCCGGATTTCCCCATTGTCCTGGGCATTGTGTGGCTCGCGCTCCACGACCCCCAGATCTCCTGGGCTAAGAGACAGTTGATTTTTTCTTCGGACCATTGCCAGGGCCACTGCATGACGGCTCGGGCGTGCCTGGCCCAAGAAGTGGAGAATGTGGTCACCCTGCCCAAGAAGTATGCCGGCTTTTGGGATGTTTTCAGTGAAAAGGAGGCAGAACGCTTGCCTCCGCACCGGCCCTACGACTGTGCCATTGACTTGCAGCCAGGCGCCCCCACCGCGGGGCGCTCTACCCTCTCTCGGACCCGGAGCAACAGGCTCTCCGAGACTTCCTGGATGAGAACCTGCGGAAGGGGTTCATTCGGCCCTCCCAATCCCGGCCGGGCCCGATTCTTTCGCCAAGAAGAAATCGGGGAGTTGCGGCTTTGCAATGACTATAGAGAACACAATAAGATCACGATCCTGAACCGATATCCCCTGCCCTTGATCCCCGAGCTCTTGGAGCGGATGCGGGGAGCTAAGGTGTTCACTAAACTGGACCTGAGGGGGGCGTACAACCTTGTCCGGATCCGCCAGGGTGATGAATGGAAGACGGCTTTCCAGACCAAGTGGGGCAGTTTCGAATACCTGGTGATGGGATTCGGGCTGTGCAACGCCCCTGCCTGTTTCCAACACTTCATGAATGACATTTTCCGAGACCTGTTGGACCGCTATCTGGCGGTCTACCTGGATGACCTGCTGATTTTTTCTCCGGACCAGGCGACCCATGACCGTCATGTCAAGGAGGTCCTCCAGAGACTCAGAGCTCACGGGCTCTATGCTAAGCTGGAGAAATGTGCGTTTGATCTGCGTGAGGTGGACTTTCTGGGGTACCGCATCTCTCCTACGGGCATTGCCATGGATGACACCAAGGTCCAAGCCGTAGTTGACTGGGCGGCCCCCGCCAGCAAAAAAGACATTCAACGATTCCTGGGCTTCGCCAACTACTACCGGAAGTTTATTCCTGACTTTGCCAAGTGGGCTGATCCGATCACCCAGTGTTTGCGGGAAAGGTGCCGTTCGTGGACGCCGGAGGCGGATGTGGGGTTCCGCAAGTTGAAGCAGCTGTTCACCACTCAGCCGCTTTGCAGCATAGCAGACCAAGCAAGCTGATGCCCTGTCCCGGAAGCCGGAGTATGTCCGCGGAGGGGAGGTCCTCTCTGAGCAGCCTCTGCTCAAAGCGGAGAACTTTGCAGCCGCCCGAACGGCCCCCGCGCCGGCTCCGGCGGCCCCGCCTGGCCCCGTGGATAAGCGGCCGTTGAGTGTGCGGGTCCAGGCCCGCCAACGGGAAGACCCTTGGGTGCGCGAGCAGCTGTCCAAGGGGGTGCAGGCTCCGTTTCAGGTGCGGAACGGGGTGCTCTATCATCGGGACTCTGTTTATGTTTCTCCGGTCCATGAGCGGGGGGGAAATTCTCAAGCATAGCCACGACTCTAAGGCGGCGGGCCATTTTGGGCTCTTCAAGACGCTGCAGCTGGTTCTACGGGATTTTTGGTGGCTTAAAGTGCGGAGGGATGTGGAGGACTATGTGGGATCCTGCCCTGTGTGCCACCGGGCTAAGAACCAGGGGGGCAAGCCGGCTGGTTTGCTCCAGCCCCTTCCGACTCCCTCCGCTCCCTGGAAGATGATTTCGGCTGATTTCATCACCGACCTCCCCAAGTCCAAGGGATTCACCACGATACTGGTCGTGGTGGACTGTTTCACCAAGATGGGACACTTCATCCCCTGTGTGGGGGTGCCTACTGCCAAGGAGGGAGGCTAAGGATTGGCTCCAGGAACTCACTGCGCTTCAAGACTTGCTACGTACTCAATTGGATCAGGCGAAGGCCGACTACAAGCGGATGGCTGATCGGCGGCGCCAGGAGGGTCCTGCGATTCTGGTGGGGGATAAAGTTTGGCTGTCCACCAAGAATCTGCCCACGCACCGCCCCAGCCGCAAGTTGGATGCCCGGTTTTTGGGGCCATACAAAGTTTTGGAGCGGGTGGGGCCTGTTTCCTTCAAGCTCCAGCTCCCTGCGGACATGAAACTCCACCCGGTGTTTCATCGCTCCCTGCTCCGCCCGGCGAAGGGGGTGCGGCCTGATGTGACGCAGCCGCCTCCTCCCCCTGTGATGCGGGAGGGCGGGGAGGAGGTCGAAGTGCAGGACATTTTGGATGCTCGCATCCGGTACCGGAAGTTGGAGTATTTCATTGACTGGAAGGGTTTTGGCCCGGAAGAGCGTGCTTGGGTCAAGGCTCGAGATGTCCACGCGCCGGAGTTGGTGGCCCGTTTCCACCGCAAGTATCCTGACAAGCCCAAGCCCCGGGGGCGGCCCAGGGGGGGCCCTGAGGGGGGGGATAGTGTAGCACCCATGGGTCCGTTCGTGCCACTGGGAGGGAGTGAGGCGCCGGGGGTCCCGATGCCATTGGGACCCGCACATGCTGAAGTGGACTCGGAGGACGAGTTGGAAGGCCCAGAGCAAGATTGGTCAGCAGTGCCTTTGCCCAGTTCACCTGTAGAGAGTTTAGCATGGGATCTCGAGTGGGAGCATTCTCCCGGGGAAGGAGCAGACCAGGTGGAGATGGGAGGCAGCGAAGCAGATAGCGGAGATAGCTATGAATTCCCAAACGGCCGAGGTTCCCAGGAGCTGGCCGAGCAGCAGATGGAGGCCAGCGGCTGGGAAAGTTCGGGGGAGGCTGCTTCTCAAGGAGATAGCGATACTGGACTGGAAGAGCGGGGCCGTTCCCATAACAGACGAGGGACATAGAGCAGGGCAGGAGGAGCTGGCATCTGTCCCTAGACCGTCGCCGTTCGGAAAGTAGAGACTGAGACGCCGGGCCCTAGATCGTCGAGGCCCGGCCGAAGGATTAAGAACGGCCCCGTGGGAACTGATCCTCAGTTCTCCGGCCACGTCTGATCTGAAGGACGTGAAAGCGGAGTGAATCCTGGAGCCTGGTTTGGCTCGCCCTGGACCAAGACCTTGCCTTGTTATTGATTCGCATTGCTGCGGATACACTGCTTTGATCCGGAGTCAATCCGGAAACTTTGCCAAGTTTTTTGCCACGTTTGCTTATGGAACTATCTTTTGGAACTTTGCTTTCTTAATTGGACTACAGCTTTGCTGATTGCTTTATTCTTTGATCTCTTTAAGAGAATTGCCTTTCGGACTTTTTATATTCAATAAAACTAGTTAGCCTTTGCTACGTCTCCGTGTGTGTGTTAAAGGGGCAGTACTAAGTCGGTGATTGTGACACTAACGGACGAACCGGCCCTGATCTTTACACAGTATCACAGTAACTGAGGCCTAGTCAGGAAAATCAAGTTTAGGAAGCCTTACTGTTATTTCAGTCCTTACACAGTATCCCAGTAACTTTGGCCTAGTCATGATAGTCTAGTTGAGGAAGTGTTACTGTCAATTCAGGCCATACACAGGATCCTATGATCGGTGGCCTAATCTGGAGTATCAAGTTAAGGAAGCCTTACTGTTAACTCAGTCCGTACATAGTAGCCCAGTAACTGAGGCCTAGTCCTACTGTTAATTCAGTCAGGCCCTTTCAGGCCCTTTATGTAGTAACTGAGGCCTAGTCCGGAAAAATCTAGTTAAGAAAGGCGTACTGTTAATTCAGCCAGGCCATTTCTTTTACCCTCTCTGGCAGGGTTCTCAGGAGGTGAGTGGAGGTACTTCAAGTCCCATCATTCATGGTTTATCCTATTTGAAACTGTACCAGGATATAGAATGGGTCATGTGGGCTCTGTGTGTCTTGGACTTCAACTCCAACCATTCTGTCTGCCTCAGGCCCTTTCTTTCCTCTCTCTGCTGCCTTGGTGTGTTGGAATGTTGGGAGGCTGGCCAATGAGAGGCGTTATGCAAATAATCCCACAGTGGCAACCAATCGAAACGCTGCCACATATTCCTCCGCACCTCCCGTCCTCTGCAAACACTGACTTTTATTATACATATAGATTATAGTATAATATAGAATGGTATACTATATTGTGTATACATATAATATTGATAATGTTGTAATGTTAATGTAATATATTACCACCAATAATAATATACTATAACTATATATTTTGTGTTACATGCAATATTACTAATAATATTGCAATATAATTGTTATAGTTCAATGTTATATTGTTATAGTACAATGTGATATGTAATATTGATGTTGTGTTGTGGCAATAATATAGTTTATTGTATTTGTATAGTTCAATGCGATATTGTTATACTACAATGTGATATGTAATATTGATGTTGTACTGTGGCAATAATATAGTTCATTGTATTTGTATTTTGCTTGTGAGCCGCTCTTAGTCCCCTTCGGGGTTGAGAAGAGCGGCACATAAATATCGTGAAATAATAAAATAAAATAAAATGTCCTCTTGGCTATGTGCTTGCTCTCAACTATTTTAGATAGCTTGCTATGATCTCTCTGCATCCATTGCCATCCTCATTATGTGAGTGCCTTGCTATGGTTGTGAGTATCTCTGTATAGTGATGGCAGACCTGTAAATAGCTGTAAGTAGCAACGATTGAAGAACAAACCACCAAAGGAGTTTGAATGAAAGCCAGAGCTCAAGTGTGCTTTTTCTGACTGTGAATAAGGTCAGAGGCTGAGCTATAAAATCACTGCTAACTGTGACCAGGACTCTGCAGTGTTTTGGATTGGAATTAACTGCTTGCCTTTGAGGCAGCTGGAGGTGGATGTGAGAGGAGGAATTTACATGCCTACCCAGCAGGGATGTTGTGTGTATTTTACTCTCCCTTCTACCTCTATTCTCGTGATAGTTGGATGATCATTTAGAGCAGGCATGGGTAAACCCGGCCCCCAGGTGTTTTGGACTTCACCTCCCATAATTCCTAACAGTTGGGAGCTGATTCTCCAGCTCCCAGACTATTGACTGGAGCTTCTGGGAGTTGAAACTCAAAACATCTTGAAGACCAATGTTTGGGAAGTCCTGCAAACACAGAATGAGATGGTTTCCACCAAGTCCCTGGCCCTTCCTTTTCCAAGAAGCCAACTAAGAGCCCAAGAGGGAAAACAGCACTCACGTAGGCCACTCCACTGCCACTCAAACCAGTGTGGATGTCAATATACGACTCTGGAGCTTCTTCGCAGAGCCCCGAAGGAGAGAGGAGCTTCTTCAGGACGTCCACCTCTTTCTCCCCGACACAGCTGCCCCGGGACAGAATGATGGCCCCCGACTGGACCATGCAAGGGAGGTTGGGGATGATCCGCAGCACCTTGGTCCCGGCAGGGAGATGCTGTGGAGCAACAGAAAGAGAAGACGTTGGCTATTAGGTATGTTCAGTACGAGTCTTGCTGATAAAGGTACAAGTTACTTATTTCAATTAGATTTGTTATTGTTTGTTTCACACTTGCACCACAAGGCAAGAACGCACCCCACACAGATATAAGGGTCATACTGTATAATGTCCTTTTGCAATGCCATTCCTCCTGAGTGGAAAACATTCACTTTACTGGCATCCGTGGTGTGAAAAATATGAGCCCCTGAGCCCCCGACCAAAATTGTGTAGCTTGTTGTCGACCTTTGCAGCCCGAAAGACAGTTGCATCTGTCAAGTAGGAAATTTAGGTACTAATTTGTGGGGAGGCCAATTTAACTGATTTACAGGGCCATAAAAATTTCCAGGAAGTATGCAAAAATGAGGACGTGACAGCTCCCCTGGTGGCCAGAAGCTGGAATGTTAAATAGCTTCTGAGTGTCTGTCTATATATTTTGTGTGTCTATGGCAGTGTTTTTCAACCTTTTTTGAGCCGAGGCACATTTTTTACATTTACAAAATCCTGGGGCACACCACCAACCAAAATGACACAAAATGACACTCTAACACAGAAATACATATAGTTAATATGTTTTTAAATGTATTTATACACTCAGTGTGAAACCTGGGCCTGTTTCGATGAACACAACATATATATGACTTCCTCTCACATATTTATACATGGCTATTGTGTCTCCTCTCAGCCTTCTCTTCTTCAGGTTAAACATGCCCAGCTCTTCAAGCCGGCTCCTCATAGAGCTTGTTCTCCAGACCTTGTGAAATTTCACCCTGAGTGAAACTTGCTTCCAGTTAACTATGGATGTCATTAAGCTGTTATAAACAGTTCCTTGGGGGGCAACTCTCAAAAATTCAGTAAAATAGTTTTTAAAAATCCAAGCGGAGAGGCTCAATTTGTTTCTTGAAACCTGTGAGGGGGGGCTGCTGGGGGGGGGAGAGTGCCATTTCTCGCGGCACACCTGATGATCGTTCACGGCACACTAGTGTGCCTCGGCACACTGGTTGGGAAACACTGGTCTATGGCATTGAATGTTTGCCATGTATGTGCACATTGTAATCCGCCCTGAGTCCCCTGTGGGGTGAGAAGGGTGGAATATAAATACTGTAAATAAATAAATAAATAAGCAAGCGTAGGAAACTTGCCCTTTGGAAAGTCACACAATTCTCTCAACTTCAAAGAAAGGCAATAACAACACTCATTTGGACAAATATTGCCAAGATAAATCCATGCCAGGTCTGTCGTAAATTGGAAGTGACATGAAGGTACACAACAACAACACAGAATAACAGACAGACAGACAAATAGGCCATCTTATAACCAAGTTGAGGGCCAGGATGGTACAGTGGTTTAAATACTGAACTTTGACTCTATGGCCCCTTCTACACTGCCATATAAAAATCCAGACTATCTGCTTTGACCTGGATTGTATGGCAGTGTAGACCCATATAATCCAGTTCAAAACAGATAATATGGATTATATAACAGTGTAGAAGGGAGCTGAGTTGATCTTGGACTTTGAGCCCCAGAAAACTCCAGGACAGAGTCACCATAATTCAGAACTGACTTGAAGGCACACAATTTATTTATTATTTATTTACAATATTTATATTCCGCCCTTCTCACCCCGCAGGGGACTCAGGGCGGATTTCAATGTACACATACATGACAAACATTCAATGCCAAAGACACACAACACATATAGACAGTCAGAGGCTATTTAACATTCCAACTTCTGGCCACCAGGGGAGCTGTCGCTTCACCATCCATCTGCGACACTGATGAAGTACTTTCCGCATTCCCGCACACACTTTTGCTGGAGATATTTTATAGCCTCGTAAATTTTGTTAAATTAGCCTCCCCACAGATAGGTGGTACCTAAATTTCCTACTTGACAGATGCAACTGTCTTTCGGGTTGCAAAAATCAACAAAAAGCTACACAATTGGCTGGAAGCTCACCCTGGCCCGGGCTGGGTTCGAACTCATGACGTTTCGGTCAATAGTGATCTTTAATGCAGCTGACACCCAGCCAGCTACGCCACAGTCCCGGATGTTATATTCCAGCATTACAGGGAGGTTTAAAACAAAATCAATTTCTGCAAGAATCATTCAAACAGGTCAAAAAGCACGTTCAAGAATATGAAAAGTGAAAACAGTTTAAAAGCACCTCTTTAAACTATGAAAGTGTGCAGAGTTATTGGGTTGAGATCAATGGGCCCTCGATGTTGCGGGAACTCACCTCTTCCAGGGTCTCGAGCGTAATGCCGGCAGCCATGGAAATGACGACATGCTCAGGAGTGACCGCCGGGGCAATTTCTTCCAGGACGGTTGGGAGGACGTTAGGCTTCATGGCCAGGAAGACGAAGGTACAGTTCTCCAGCACCTCCAGGTTGGAGTGGGTGGTCCTGCAGGAAAGGGACTTTTGAGGCCCAAGAAAGATCGGAGGAACATGGTGAAACTCACCAGCATTACTGTTATAATCCCTTCACCCAAGGAGCCAGATCAACGTCTTCTGATGCTCAGAGTACTATTCAAGGCAGAAGTGTGTAACACCAGAATTTGCCTTTGCAACACGTAAGTGGGTGTATAATCTGTGGGGTGAGTGATCTTATTCACGAAAGACCCCATGAATGTACAGCAGGGTAACTTATTACAGTGTTTCTCAACCAGTGTGCCGGAGCACACTAGTGTGCCGTGAGTGGTCATCAGGTGTGCCGTGGAAATTGGGACCTCCGGGGGAGAGTCTAGTGCCGGGGGGGGCAATTACCGGCCCTCCAGGTGTTTTGGACTTCAGCTCTCAGAAATCCTAGCCAGTTTACCAGCTGTTTTCTGGGAGTTGAAGTCCAAAACACCTGGAGGGCCGGTAATTGCCCATCCCTGGTCTAGTGTGTTGAAGTATAAAAACCCTAAGAAACCTACCTCAATAAAGGCACAAAATTACGAACACCCCCCTCCCCACCTGTTGTCTACTTGGTCTCTCCCTTTCCATGCATTGGGAAGGCCCGCCTCCCTTTCCCCAAGTAGAGACCTCCTCTTGCCTCCTGGGGGTTCTGTGTGGGAAGTTTGGCCCAGTTCTACCATTGGTGGGGTTCAGAATGCTCTTTGATTGTAGGGGAACTATAAATCCCAGCAACTACGACTCCCAAATGTCAAGGTCTATTTCCCCTGAACTCCATCTGCGTTCATATTTGGGCATATTGAGTATTCATGCCAAGTTTGGTCCTGATCCAACATTGTTTGAGTCCACAGTGCTCTCTGGATATAGGTGAACTACAACTCCAACACTCAAGGTCAATGCCCACCAAACTCTTATAGCATTTTCTCTTGGTTATGGGAGTTCTGTGTGGGAAATTTGTGTCTTTCTGCCATTCCTGCCAGGATATCTATGTTGTGTTCATCGAAACAGGCCCAGGTTTCACACGGAGTGTATAAATATATTGAAAAACATATTAACTATATGTATTACTGTGTTAGAGTGTCATTTGGTGTCATTTTGGTTGGTGGTGTGCCCCAGGATTTTGCAAGTGTAAAAAGTGTGCCGCGGCTCAAAAAAGGTTGGGAAACACTGACTTATTAGCAGCAGCGTGACCCAGCCTCAATAGCCACAAGTGATCTCTCTCTCTCTCTCTCTCTCTCTCTCTCTCTCTCTCTCTCTCTGGCATTACTTCGCGAATGAAGATTCTTAGGAAGGACTCATCCCACGCTTTTTATAAGCACGTTCATGACTAAAGGAAACTTGATGTGTCTTTCGAGCCTGTGCAAATGATTTTTCTGGTGGAGCTCAGCGTGGACAGAACCGGCCTCACTCTTTAAACCAGTAGTTCCCAAACTTTTTTGCCTACCGCCCCCTTTCCAGAAAAAAAATTACTCACCGCCGCCCTAGAAATCTTTTTTTTAATGTAATAGCAATTAAACAGAAAGATATATGTATTAATGCAGTGGTTCTCAACCTTTCTAATGCAGTGACCCCTAAATAAGGTTCCTCGCGTTGTGGTGACCCCCAACCATATTTTCGTTGCTACTTCATAAAAAAATTTGCTATTCTTATGAATTTTAATGCAAATATCTAATATGCAGGATGTATCTTCATTGCTACAAATTGAACATAATTAAAGCATAGTGATTAATCACAAAAACAATATGTTTGGAGGAGTATGGACAACGAATGATGGGATTTGCAGTACCTACGACCAATTCAGTTCTGACTTGCACAGCCGAGACCCCATGAATGACAGACATGGACCAAACCTGGCACAGAGAACCCACATGACCAACAGAAAATATGGGAGAAGGTTGGGAGGAATTGACAGTGATTTGGGGGAGATGTAGTTCACTTACATTTGGAGAGCACTCTGAACCCAAACAACCCTGGAACTGGACCCAATTTGGCACAAATACTCAATATGCCCAAATTTGAATACTGGTGGGGTTGGGGGGGATTGAATTTGTCATTTGGGAGTTGTAGCTGCTGGGATTTATAGTTCACCTATAATCAAAGAGCATTTTGAACTCCCAACAGCAATGGAATTGAACTAAACTTGAGCAATAGAGAATACTGGACCTTGGAAATTGGGAGCTGCTTGCATTTTCCTTTGTGCCAAGGCCATCTCCCAGGAGGCGCCTGCAAACGCCGCAGCAACTCAAGAGGCATTTGCAGATGCGGAGGCTTTCCTTTTCTGCTGGACCAACTGGCAGGCACACACTCGCAAGCGCACAACTGTCTCAGCCTGCCAGTTGGAATCCCTGGGCAGACATTGCTTGGAAACCGCAGCGCACGCGCCCTTCCTCTCCTCAACTCCGCCCATGGCACAGTCTGGTATCGCCCCTTCCTTCCAAAGCACCCATTGGATTGGAAGGGGCGATAGAGGACTGCGCCGTGGGTGGAGTTGAGGGGGGGGGGGGCGGCGCTGCAGTTTCCAGGCAGCGCCTGCACTGTGTTTCCAACTGGCAGGCGCACACTCGCACGCTTGCTTCAGTACCGCCCAAATTCTCCTGAGTAGTACCGCCCACTTTGGGAACCACGGCTTTAAACCAAAGATTCGTCTGCCGGCACCTAGCAAAGCTTGGACGGTGGCAGCGAGGTCCTCAGGTAGTAGGTTTGGTTTGAGTTTCCTTCTCTTAGATGGTTGACCTTACAGGGTTAAACGAGCACCACCTGCCCGGGTTTGAATTTAGAGTTTTCCTTCTCTTAGGATGGTCGCCAAAAGGCTAGAGAGCCCATCCTGCCCTTTGACGCTCTTTGTCAGACCCTTCGGTTGTGACCTGTCTGTCTGGCATGGGAGGCCCTACCGATGACTATTATGCCACCGCCAGCATAGCTCACAACTTCATTAGTGATAAAACGAACAAAAATGGATGGACCAATGTTATGTCTTCCTTAGGAGGCTTTTCTTTGTAGTAAAACAATATGGTTACACTATTTACAAGAACAAGGTTTCTATAATACGGACCTGTCCAACAGCCAGTCCACGAGCCGCACACGGCCCACCAGCCCCTTGGACGCGGCCCCGTCCTGCGCGGCCTGCCCCTTTTCGGCGGGGCTGGGTGACGTAAGGCGTGGTGCCGCCGGTGAGCAGGAAGGGGTGGAGGGAAGCCGCGGCCTTTGCCTCCACCTCTTCCTGCTTGCCGGCGGCGCCACTCCTGACGTTACCCAACCCCGCTGAAAAGGTAAGTTCCTGGAGCGTCCGCTGCTGCAGCCAGGGAGATGGCGGAGGGTGATCACTCACCGGAATTCCGGCCCCTGGGCCAGCAGAAGTTGGACAGCCCTGAAAATAAAGTCCTTTACACTTCCTTCTTTGCTTCCACACTGGGCTTCTCTCTCACACAGATAAACAATTTTGCTCTCTCAGAGCCTCTTCTCACACTGAACTTATACAGGAACATCACACAGTAACTTTATACACAAGGCCTTCAACCTGGGTTTCCTCACACCAGGCCTTTCCTCATAATTTTATTTCATATCAAAAGCATTGCATTAATTAGTAAAAAAAACCTGATAAAAATAGAAGGCCAACAAGCGGCTAAATATCTTTTGACCTCATACTGAGCGTGAGGTAGGCCTCACACTGAGGCCTTCTCACACTGAGGGTTCTCTCAGACTGACAGCCTTTCTCCCACTGAGGCGAACTAAAACACTGAGGCCTACTACTATCACTGAGGACCCTCTCCCAGAGTCCTCTCCCAGACTGAGGTGAACTAAGCCAGTGTTTTTCAACCTTTTTTGAGCTGCAGCACATTTTTTACATTTACAAAATCCTGGGGCACACCACCAACCAAAATGACACAAAATGACACTCTAACACAGTAATACACATAGTTAATATGTTTTTAAATGTATTTATACACTCAGTGTGAAACCTGGACCTGTTTCGATGAACACAACATAGATATCCTAGCAGGAATGGCAGAAAGACACCCACGAAGGTCTTGCTCAACAGCTGGGAGTTATAGTTCACCCGCAATCAAAGAGCATTCTGAACTCCACCAATGATGGAACTGAATCAAACTTCCCACACAGAACTACCATAACCAAGAGAAAATACTATAAGAGTTTGGTGGGCATTGACCTTGAGTTTTGGAGTTGTGGTTCACTTATATCCAGAGAGCACTGTGGAGGGGCGGGAGGAAGACGTGGGGCAGGTCTGCGCATTGGCCCCCGCATGGGTCACGTCTTCCTCCCTCCTTCTGCGGGAGGCAGAAGCGGCAGCGTGAGCAAAGCGAGGCAAAGCAACCAGAGGCTGGGAAGAAGGGAGCCCGAGTGGAGAAGAAAAAATGTTCGGCAGGAGGGGGAAGAAAGGGTATTGGAGGTTCCAATTTCCCACGGCACACCTGATGATCGCTCACGGCACACTAGTGTGCCACGCCACACTGGTTGGGAAACACTGAACTAAGCTACAGGCACACCTGCTTATTATATATCTTCAATCCTGGCCACCACAATTGAAGGGAGATGTTGATAAGCAGGAATGTCTCCAGAGGGGGGCGTGATGAGACATGATGAGGGCCATGTAGAAGTATGTGAGAAGAAGTTACAGGGAGGAGGGAGGAACCGTGTTTTCTGCTGCCCTGGAGACTAGGACGCAATGGAGCAATGGCTACAAACTACAAGAAAGGAGATTCCACCTGAACATGAGGACTGTAAGGAGAGCTGTTCAGCTGTGGAACTCTCTGCTCCGGAGCGTGGTGGAGGCCCCTTCTTTGGAAGCTTTTAAACAGGCTGGATGGCCATCTGTCGGGGGTGCTTTGAATGCAATTTTCCTACTTCTTGGCAGAATGGGGTTGGACTGGATGGCCCATGAGGTCTCTTCCAATTCTATGATCCTTAAAATGGGAAACCTGGTTTGCCAGATGTTGGAGTACAATTCCCATCGTTCCCATCCCCAACAAGAAACTGGGTGGCAGCTTTTGAATCAAGCTCTCATTGCCTTGTCTTTGCTTACCTGGAACTTCCCCAGATTCCTATTGGACGGAGCGCTGGCAAAGATATTCATGGCCTGAACATCTCCTGAAATGAAAGGGAGAGAAAGACAGACTGAATCCTACATTGTCCAAATACACAATGGTGCTAGGCGGGGGGGGACTTATTGCTACCTAATCTAGACCTTTAAACTCCCATTAAGCTGGAAATGTATTGTTTCTGCAATACAGCATTTATTTATTTTTTAAAACAATCCAAGTGAATCTCAAAACTGACCATCCACAGCTCCACCAAACCTCCTCATCTAGAACGCTTCACATTCGGCATACCATCGGTATGTTTAGATCGGAAGGCATCGCAATTCACGATTCCGTTACCTTCCCCGACGTATGGGACAATTACCATCTGGTCTCCAACACTTCATTTTTGGATATGGGCCCTTTGATTGAGCGTATGATGTCGACCCGGTTCCAGGACTTCTTAGGTGAGAAGCTGTATCTTGTCTGGTTTGACTCTGGCTTTCAACACGATTTTGGGACCGGAAGAGCCTCAGTTGGCCTCCTGGATGCTGTGCGCCCACCTGCTCTGTTGGGCTCCTCAGAAGCTTTCGGTGTGAGAAACCATGGTAGCGTCCCAGGCTGTCTTGTGGGGAGTGGGCTTCACGGTAGGATGGTATGGTGGACCGAATCCTTCCTGGAGGGCAGATTCCAGAAGGTAGTACAGAAGGGGACACCTTTACCTTGGGTGACCTGCAACTATGTTTATTGTCCCCGTGCCATACAACATCTACAACATGAAGCCTCTCCAAGAAATTGTCTAAATCACATGCGTCAAGGACTACGGGTCAAAGGCATGGGCCAACTACGGCCCTCCAGGTGTTTTGGACTTCAACTCCCACAATTCTACCAGGATTGTGGCGCAGCTGGCTGGGAGTCAGCTGCATTAAGATCACTATTGACCGAAAGGTCATGAGTTCAAAGCCATTCAATGCCATAGACACACAACATATATAGACAGACACTCAGCGGCTAATTAACATTTCAGCTTATGGCCACCAGGGGAGCTGTCTCTTTCTCATTCTTTGCATACTTCCTGGAGATTTTTATTTATTTTATTTCTAGCATTTATGCCCCATCTCTTCTCTACCCCAAAAGGGGTCTCAGGGCGGCTTACTGTCATGATGCACGGACTTGACCGGCCCCTTAATCACACACACAGACACGGACTGAAGGCTAACTACTTTATTGAATATAAAAACAGTTCAAAAGATATTGTCCAAAAGAATAGCAAAGCAATCCAAAAGGCTTGAAGCAAGAATGTCCAAAACAACGTGGCAAAATCCAAAGACTTGGCAAGGCTCCGCGTAACAATGCGGATCAGGAACAAGGCAAGGCTCCGCGCAACAATGCGGATCAGGAACAAGGCAAGGCATATGCAAGGCAAGACTTGATGACCACTAGCTAGCTTAGCTCCGTGGACCTACTTCGCTCACGCCTATTCAGATGAGACGTGGCGAAGCACTGGAGATTCGTTCCCACGAATCCTATACTTAATCCTTCGGCCGAGGTCCCCGACGCCTAGGCTTCGTCGTCTCTCCAATCCCTGCTGACGGACCTCGGCCTGTCTAGGCTGCGGTACCATCCCCTTCTGCGGGACTCAATGCTACTTCTCTATCAAAGGTTCGGCCTTGCCTCTCACCATCTGGGTCACTATCTCCATGAGAGCTTCCCTCCCTAGAATCTTCCCAGCCGCTTGCTTCCATGTTTTCACTCAGAAGCTCCTGGGAGCCTTTCCCACCCGGATGCTCATAACTCCCACAATCACTGCCCTCCATTTGCACCTGGTTATCTGAATCTACGTCAGGGCCAAACATCAATTCTTCCCATGCCAAACTCTCTGTGGGCGAAGGAGGCCCACTGATGGGAAACTGTCCTTCTTCCCATCTTCCAACTCATCCTCTGAATCTGGTTCTGCAGCTGCAGGGCCTAATGCTAATGGGACCCCGGGTCCTAGCCCCAGTTCTCCAGGCACAAACGAGAACTGCTGTGCTACACTTACATGACCTCTTAAATCAGTTAAATTAGCATCCCCACAAAGTGGTACCTAAATTTCCTACTTGACAGATGCAACTGTCTTTCAGGCTGCAAAGGTCAACAACAAGATACACAATTTTGGTCGGGAGCTCACTCCCACCCGGGCTGGCTTCGAACACATGACCTTTCGATCAGTACTGATCTTAATGCAGCTGACTCCCAGCCAGATGCGCCACAGTCACACAAAATGTTTCCTTGCCCAATTGGCAGATCAAATTGGCTATAAGGGTCAATTTCAGGTTTTAGTTTTGCGATACTTTTTAAAAAATGGTGGTGCATAAAGTATTGTGACTTTGGTTATTGCTTATAGCAATTTAACAGGGGGGGGATCCTAATATTACATCCTCTGGATGGAGCCCTGGTGGCACAGTGGGTCGTGGGTTTGAATTCGGGAAGAGTGTGGATGAGCTCCAGCTCCCCATGCAGGGACATGAGAGAAGCCTCCCACAAGGATGGTAAAACATCACACACACACACACCCCGGCAAAGAATCTACTCGTGTTGTCTCACCCTGAGTTTTTAATCATTTTAACTTTTTATCTTGTGCACGCGGCCCGCCTTATCATTTGTGATTTGAGCCACTTATCTGTATATTGTTTTCTATTGATACGTCTGCATTTTATTGTGCTTGTTGCTGATGTTTTGATTTTTATTTATTGTATTTGTTGTTTGGGTCTCGCCTCATGTAAGCCGCCCCGAGTCCTCAGTGGGGAGATGGTGGCGGGATATAAATAAAAACTATTATTATTATTATTATTAAAAACATCTGGGCGTCCCCTGGGCAACGTCCTTGCAGACGGGTAATTCTCTCACACCAGAAGCGACTTGCAGTTTCTCAAGTCGCTCTTAACATGAAAAAAAAGCCTCTGGCTGTAATAATAAGAGACCCGACAACAACAAGAAAAAGAGACCCGGCGACAACAGTTTAGTATATTTCCATGAACAACAGGAAATTTCCACAAAGTCATAAAATGCCCGGTTATATCCCTAAGCAAAACACTCCTCCATAAAGCACACTCAATGCAGAACACAGAGATAGCCAATATTATAAGGAAGTCGCTGTGTGTTTCAAAACTGCCATCATCATAATAATAATACTCTGCTTTCCTCTCTTAATTGAGACCCAATGGACACCTTATTAATTAGAAACAAAATATTTACAAAGGGGGAAAAATCATTTTAGAATCAGGAACTTGCACTCTATTAAAATATGACATTTTTGAAGTTTTTTAACCTCCCACCAATACACTTTCTCTTTTGATGATTGAAAATTGTGTCACAGCCTTGGAAAGTTTTTATTTTGCAGACTGAAAATTGGGTCCTGGCAATGGAAAGTCCGTCCCCCCCCCCCCTGCCCCCAAAGATCAGAGGTAGGCCAGCTTAATTCTTTCTCCAACAGGTATTTCCACAGAAAAAAATGGATTTTTCCACAGGCAATAGAGTTTTTGTGAATTTTCCTTGTTTCTTTTGAGTCCTATTTTACTTGCATTGTGATTGCACCAGTATACCATAAGACTGCACTCTGGAATATGTGAAAGAGCCCGTTGTTTTTGTTCTCAATGTACAATCAATTACTACCCTTTTGAGTACTTCGGTGCACTTTTTGTAATGCTGGTTCCTTGAAATCCTTGAGACGCAAAGTGTTTTGCATTTTGCAATATTTGCATATACATAATTATGACATTATTTGGAGACGGGACCCAAGTCCAAGCAGAAAATGCACTGGTGTTTCAAACACATCTTACTGCATTTAATTTCGTTGTGCAATCGCACAATAACAATAAAGTTATTCAGTAAAGACTAAGGTATTTGTATACCTAATAACGTTAGTACATGAAGCAAAGTTTGTGTGCATGGAACCATCACTATCTCTGTCATTGGTGGTGACAAGGCCGGACTAAGATAAGTGAACCTTATTTTGGTGCCCCCTCGCTCTCCAGCCTCGTGGAGGGTGTGCATGTGCGCCGGAGTGTGCGTGCACGGAGCCAGCTGGTTTCCTGCATGCGCCGTTGCCGCGGGGCGGGCCCAGATGCCCGGGGCCGTTGGTCACCCTACGCAGGGGTGAGGGGGAAGAGCATTGGGCGGCTGGAGGCGGGGTGCCTCCGGCTGTGGGGCGCTCCTTTTCGGCCTCGTGGTGGGGGGCGGTTGGCGGCTCCGGGCGGCTGGGCTCGACCTGCGGCAACGGCGCATGCGCGAAGCTTCCACGCGTGTGCCATTGCCGCAGGGTGGGCCTGGCTGCCCAGAGCCGCTGATCGCCCTACATGGGGCCAAAAGGGAAGGGCGTTTTGGAGGCGGCTAGAGGCGGAGCGCAGCCGACTGCGGAACGCTCCTCCTTTTAGACCTCGTGGTGTGGAGCGGTTGGCGGCTCTGGGAGGCTGGGCTCGCCCTGTGGCGATGGAGCATGCACGAAACTTCCACGCGTGCGCCATTGCTACGGGGCGGCCCCGGCTGCCCGAAGCCGCTGATCGCCCTGCACCGCGGGGCCGGGAGGGAGGAGCGTTTTGCAGCAGGGGGCGCTCCACCTCTGGCCGCCTCCAGAGTGCTCTTCCTTTTCGGCCTCGTGATGTGGGGCGATGGGGACAATGTAAAATGCGCCCCTGAATATTGGCAAGTATTATATGTGTGTGTGTATCCCTTCCCTTCCCATTATTTATATTTATTGATTGATTGTATTTATATTATGGGGATCCCCAAACATAAGTGTAACTCCATAGTGTTCAGTTAAATGTGGGGAGAGCAGGATTCAAGGAGAAGTTACTCTGGTGGGCTGACATTAAATATTTATTGCATTTTACCTTAAAGTAAGAGGCTAGAAAGGCCAATGGTTCTCTTGGCGGTGAAGTGAGAGGGGATTCTGGGATTTGTTACTCCCAAAAAGTAACTTTTGCACGGCTCAGTACAGTCAAGATTGGGACAACATTGGATCGGTTACTGGAAAGCTTTGATGCACACGTTTGATGCAAGGAATTATATTATTATTATTATGTTTATTATGTTTATTTATACCCCACTTTTGTCTCTCCAAAATAGCTATAAAGGGGATATAAAAGTATCATAAGGAATAGCTTAGCTTGGAGGATTTCCTAGATTTTCCGCTTCGTAACCTGTTTAAACTAGCAAGGAGCAAAGGTCTACTTTTTGCAGCACTGCATTCCTGCAAGGAAAAGGTTGTGAGAGTTACACAGCCAGAACCTGGCAATGACAGTTTGCAAAATGACAGTTGTCACGGCAACTGAAGTGGTATCGATTTGCATTCATTCTATAGTGTAGAAGATCAAGGATGGGCACAGTTGGGTCCTCCAGGTGTTTTGGACTACAACTCCCACAATTCCTAACAGCCTTGTGGGAGTTGCTGTCCAAAACATCAAGAGGAAAGGCCGAAGTTTGCCCAAGCCTGGCCAGCGAGTGACCATCACTCATAAAAGCATTGAAAATCACAGCGGAAGAGACTGAAAAAGCCAAAAAAACCTCCCACATTACAATGCATGCAGAAAAACACATATACACAAATATATACACACACATACTGTATACACAGACTGTGCCACAGCAACGCGTGGCAGGGGGTGGTTATTATATAATAATTATTATATAGTGTATATACTCTTGTATAAGCCTGAAAAAGCTCCCCTTGGCTTATACTTGAGTCAAGGTTATTTATTATTTTGCTCTGTTATTAATATTATTTTTATTACATTTATTATTTTACTCTATTATTATTACATTTACATTATTTTACTCTATTTTATTACATTACTCTATTATTATTACATTTACATTATCTTACTCTATTACTAAATTATTTTTCTCTATTTATTATTGCTATTATTACATTTATTATTTTTCTCTATTATTGTTGTTAGTACACTTACATTACAATTCAAATGACAGTATATAACATTAGCTATCTATATATCATAATAATATCCCCGGAGGGGGGGTTCTTCTTCTAATAATGACCCTCAAAGTGGCTCGCAACACAAAAAACAGTTGAAATGACAATATATAATAATATTATCTATATAATAATAATATTTTTTCTAACAATGACCCTCAAAGTGGCTCACAACACTAAAAACAGTTCAAATGACAATATATAATAATATATAATATTATATAAAATAGTATTTTTTCTAACAATGACCCTCAAAGTGGCTCGCAACACTAAAAACAGTTCAAATGACAATATATAATAATATTATCTATATAATAATAATATTTTTTTTTCTAATAATAATCCTCAAAGTGGCTCGCAACACTAAAAACAGTTCAAATGACAATATATATTATCTATATAATAATAATATAATTTTTTCTAACAATGACCATCAAAGTGGCTCGCAACACTAAAAACAGTTCAAATGACAAAATATATTATCTATATAATAATATAATTTTTTCTAACAATGACCCTCAAAGTGGCTCGACAAAATATATTATCTATATAATAATAATATAACACTAAAAACAGTTCAAATGACAAAATATATTATCTATATAATAATATATTTTTTTCTAATAATGACCCTCAAAGTGGCTTGCAACACTAATAACCATTCAAATGACAATATATAATAATATGTATTATCCATCTATCTATATTTTGAAGCTGACAGCAGCGTGAGCTCCCGTTGACAGCCACAGCTTCGGTCAACCTAGCAGTTTGAAAACACCCAGATGTGTGTAGATCAATAGGTACCGCTCCGGCGGGAAGGTAATGGCCCTCCATGCAGTCATGCCAGCCACATGACCTTGGAGGTGTCTACGGACAATGCCAGAGTCGGATACGACTGGACTTAATGTCAGGGAAAAACCCTTATCTATATTCTATGACCCTCAAATCGGTTCGCAATACTAAATGCAGTGCGAGTGACAATTTGAAACCTACAATACGTATTCATTAACTACAGTAACTGCTATGGCAGACCTCGAAGAAGAAGATGGCATATATATATGCTATCGTACTGATGGCAGCTTGTTCAACTTAAGCCGTCTGAGGGCTCGCACTAAGACTCTAAACTATCTAGTCCGTGAGCTGCTTTTTGCAGACGATGCTGCCCTTGTCACCCATTCAGAAGCAGCCCTGCAGCGCCTCACATCCTGCTTTGCAACAGCTGCAGCGCTGTTTGGGCTGGAAGTCAGCCGGAAGAAAACGGAAGTCCTCTACCAGCCCGCACCACAGGAAGAACACCATCATCCCCACGTCAGCATAGGCACATCTGTGCTTAAGTCCGTTCAGCAGTTCACCTCCCTGGGAAGCATAATCTCTTCAGACGCCAAGATTGACAAAGAGATCGATCACAGATTAGCCAAGGCATAGAGTGCATTTGGAAGGCTTCACAAAAGAGTCTGGAGCAACAAGCACCTGAGGCAAAGCACCAAAATCAGTGTGTACAGAGCTATCGTACTGTCTATTCTCCTCTATGAAACATGGGTCACCTATCGCCAAGACCTACGACTCCTCGAACACTTTCATCAGCGCTGTCTTCGCACAATCCTAAATATACACTGACTATGTGACAAATGTTGCTGTCCTTGAGCAAGCAGGGATCACCAGCATTGAAGCCATGCTACTGAGAACACAGGTGTGCTGGGCAGGGCACATCTCTAGCATGGAGGACCAACGCCTCCCAAAGATACTACTCTACGGTGAACTCGCCACGGGTCAGCGCAAGAGAGGCACCCCAAAAAAAGAGATATAAGGACTCCCTGAAACAACATCTCAGGCTCGGCCAGATTGATCACCAACAATGGTCCACCCTGGACTCACATGGGGAGGCATGGAGTCGCACTATCCACAATGCTGCGGCCTCTTTCGAGAAGACACGCCGAACGAGTCTCGTAGAGGAACGACAACGCAGAAAGAACCGCAACTTGGAAACAACATCCCCCAAGGAGACTTTCTGTTGTGCTTTCTGCAACCGGACTTGCCTATCTCAGATTGGCCTTCTTAGTCATCAACGCGCTTGTAGAAAGCAAGGGATGAGTCCTTCCTATGAATCTTCGTTCGCGAAGTAATGCCGAGAGAATTACAGTAACTTCTAATTACATTACATTAAGCCGCCTTCGGGCTGAGAAAGGGTGGAAATAAATGCCGTAAATAAATACATAAAGACACAAACATAATAAATCATTAATTACATTAGCATAATAAGTAATTAAAATAGTTATCATTAAAAACAGAATTAAATATAGAATTCCTAAAACAAGCCATAGTTAAAACCACTTTGAAAACTGTAAAAATAATAATAATAAAAATAATTAACACAATTAACATACTAATGAGTGCCCCCCCCTGCTATTAGCCCTGCATGCTCATACCTGCCAGCAAGATGGCCTGGGCCACTGCACTGGCCATCTTCCCTGCACCAATGAATCCCACTCGCATCTTCTCCATCTTCCCTTGTTTACCTCCCAGAGGTCTTCTATCTATCTAAAGCCCACTTCCCTTGTTGACCTTCTATCTCTATGGCACCAACGTCTCAACTCCACCCAGACCACGCCCCCTTGCATGAGCCGGGTAGCCAATCCAAATCCTCCTTCCTCTCTCAAAAGGGAGGGGGCGTGTGCTTATTGGCCGGCGCTCCATCCCCTTCGCCGCCTATTGGCCGCGAGGTTCATTCATTTCTTTTTCTCCGCCCGGAGCCTGCTTTTCTTGAATTGGTCGGTTGTTTGGTGACGTTTAGAACGTTGGGGTGGGAGCAGCCTCTGCTCGCGGATTGGCTGAGCGCTGCGTGACGTCACAAGCGGAAAGTTTTTAATGAAAGGAGCCTCAGCTGTTTTTTCCCCGCGAAACTTGGAAATGAGTGTTTGTATGAGTTTGGAAAAGGGTCTTTGGGACAGGAAGGTAGGGAAGGGCATGGCACCACCTCTGCAGGCTTTTTCTATGTTGATAGTTCATCAATAAGTCAATTATGGATTCATGTTATGGGGATCATTTAGTCAATGTGTATGTATGTATGTATGTATACATATATATAATATACACACACACACATATATAATATTTATTATTATATATACTAAACCTTTCCATCCCATTATTTATATTTATTGGTTGATTAGTTTTATATTATGGGGATCATTAATCAATGTGTATGTATGTATACATATATACTATACATTTATATAATGTTCTATTATATTTATTATTATATATACTAATTAATACATTTCCATCCCATTATTAATATTTATTGGTTGGTTGGATTTATATTAATGGGATCATTAGTCAATATGTATGTATGTATACATATATATTATACATACATATACATATATATAAAGATATATAATTTTTATTATTATATCTATTATTATATATACTAATTAATACCTAATAGATAGATGGATAATGGAGTGGTTGATTGGATTTATATTATGGGGATCATTAGTCAATGTGTATGTATGTATCCATATATACTATACATTTATATAATGTTTTATTATATTTATTATTTTATATATACTAATTAATACATTTCCATCCCATTATTTATATTTATTGGTTGGTTGGATTTATATTAATGGGATCATTAGTCAATATGTATGTATGTATACATATATATTATACATACATATACATATATATAAATATATATAATTTTTATTATTATATCTATTATTATATATACTAATTAATACCTAATAGATAGATGGATAATGGAATGGTTGATTGGATTTATATAATGGGGATCATTAGTCAATATGTATGTATGTATCCATATATACTATACATTTATATAATGTTTTATTATATTTATTATTTTATATATACTAATTAATACATTTCCATCCCATTATTTATATTTGTTGGTTGGTTGGATTTATATTAATGGGATCATTAGTCAATATGTATGTATGTATACATATATATTATACATACATATACATATATATAAATATATATAATTTTTATTATTATATCTATTATTATATATACTAATTAATACCTAATAGATAGATGGATAATGGAGTGGTTGATTGGATTTATATTATGGGGATCATTAGTCAATGTGTATGTATGTATCCATATATACCATACATTTATATAATTTATTATTATATTTATGATATATAATAATAAATATATTTTCCACCCCATTATTTATATTTATTGGTTGATTGGATTTATATTATGGGAATAATGAGTAAATGTGTATGTATGTATACATATATTATACATATACAGTATATATATAATTTATTATTATATTTATATATACTAATTAATACTTTTATATCCCATTATTTATATTTATTGATTGATTGGATTTATATTATGGGGATCATTAGTCAATGTATTTGTATGTGTGTGTGTATATATATAATACATACACTATATATATATATATAATCATTATATTTATTATATATGTATATGCATATTAATTACTCCCTTCCCTTTATATTTATATTTATAGGGACTCAATGAGGCGAGCTGTAAACATGGCACAAAACAGGGAAAAATTTGAAATATGTGTCACGAGCATAAAAATATTAAAACTGCATTCAAAAACTATAGTAGAATATCATTAATGTCATTAAATAAAAAATATTGACAATAGTGTTCAAAATGGTGGACAGGAAGAATTAAATAAAATAATACAATAATACCAATGCAATAATAATAATAATAATTTATTTGTACCCCGCCCTATCTCCCCGAGGGGACTCAGGGCGGTTTCCAGTGAAAAAAAAAGGCAAACATTCAATGCTGTTAGCATACAAACAGCATATGAAATCAAAAACAATAAATATTACAAAATAAAACGTATGGAAACTAAACCCAAAGGGAGAAAAAATTATTAAAGTAACACTTTAAGTAAACAAATAAGGATACACCCCAAACATTTGCCATGTAAATTGACTAACAGTTCAAAGCATTAAAATGTGGAATAACTTTTGGCAACCAACATAACCTTAAGGTAGGATTCCAGTATGTCAACAAGGATATGTATGAAGATATACTATTCCCCCTCCTCTTTTAAAATGTATCACATAGGCACAACAGATATATAGATAGATAGACAGATAGATATATAGAGGCCCCCCTGCACCACCAGGGGGATTCATGTGAAAGGGCATTCATCCTACCATGCAGGTGCATCCTTAATGCCTCACCTTCGGACAAGCCTTGCCTAATAATAATAATAATAATAATAATAATAATAGGACCCTGGTTGAGAGGGCAGCAATGGAGCAGTTGCAGTCCTTCCTAGATGACACAACTTGGCTCGATCTCTTCCAGTCCAGCTTCCGTTCAAGGCATGGGACGGAGACGGTCCTGGTAGCCATCACAGACAAGCTACGTTGCCAGCTCGACCAGGGCGAGTGGGCGCTGCTCGTGTTATTGGACCTCATAGCAGCGTTTGACACTGTCGATTACGATCTATTGACCCACCGCCTTGGCGGGGCTGGAGTGAGGGGAACGGTCCTTAAATGGGTGTCCTCCTTCCTCCAAAACCGGCTACAGCAGGGGTGCTCATTATGGTGATCGGGAGCACCTAGGTGATCTTCAGCCCTCTTCCAGGTGATCTTTGGGCCTCACCAGCCGGATGGCGCGCTCCTGCCATGCGCGCACGTGCGCTCCCGCCGCTGCCTTTGCGGGGCTTTTTTTTGCCAAAATGAGTCTTTAGTGGGTGGGCCCTGGCACTCGTCTTGCCACGCACGGTGTGGTGACATGACCACCCATTGGTTGCTGCTGGGGAGGGGGGGAGCAAGGCGAAGGCACCTCTTCCACTCTTCCTTCTTCTGCCCAGGTAAGGAAGCCTCGAAGGAGGAGGGGGGGGGGGGAGGCTGCTGTGCGGAGGCTCTAGCCTCACGTGGGTCCCTCTCTCGGTTGAGTTTCCCGGCCCAGGCAGCAGCCAGGCGGCCCCTCTTCCCAGTCCGAGCTGCCGCCGAAGCCATATCTGGCCGGAGCGCTGGCGGGTGCGCCTATAAATACCTTCCTGCTGCATGCGTGGGAGGGGCCTGCTGTGCACGCAAGAAGCAGGACGGGATGGGGACTTCCTGCTTCGCAAAAGCACACGGCAGGAAGGAAGAAGGCAACGAAGACATTAAGAGAGAGCGTGCACGCAGGCAAGGAGGATCCCCTTCCCGGGTGCGCGGGGCGGCGAGTTCGTGGGCGGGCAAGAAAGATGCCCCGTGCAGACGGAAGGCTGCAGTAGGAGCATGCGCGTGCGTGTACGCGCACACGCTCACATGCACAACAGGTGATCTTTTCAACTGGATTTTTCATATAGTAGCTCGCATGATGAAAAAGTGTGGGCACCCCTGGGCTACAGCGAGTGAGGAGGGGCGAGGTTGTCTCCGGGGGCGCTCCCCTACTTTGTGGGGTGCCTCAGGGGGCAATCCTCTCCCCTCTGTTATTTAACATCTATGTACGACCACTTGCGCGGCTGGTTCGTAGCTTCGGGCTGGAGTGCCACCAATATGCGGATGACACCCAGCTCATTCTGGGGACGGAGGGCTGGCCCGGATCCGTACCTGATAATTTCCATTGCTGCCTTGAGGCCGTTACTAGATGGCTGCGAGCCAGTAGGTTGAAGGTGAATCTGGTTAAGATGGAGATCCTGTGGCTGGGCCGTCCGGGCACGGGTGGGGTTCAGCTTCCAACCCTGGGCGGCGCGACATTATGTCCGTCGTCAGCTGTTAAGAGCCTTGGTGTCACTCTGGACTCTCAACTGACGATGGAAACACATGTTTCCATCGTCAGTAGACCAGCGTTTTTCCATCTTCGCCAGGCAAGGAAGCTGGCCCCCTACCTGTCCCATCACGACCTGGCTACAGTGGTCCAAGCCACGGTCATCTCGAGACTAGACTACTGTAACGCTCTCTACATTGGCCTTCCTCTGTCTGTGATCCGGAAACTTAAGCTAGTGCAGAACGCTGCAGCTTGGCTGTTGGTAGGCTTACCAACATGCTGTCATATTATTCCCATCCTGCGCAAACTGTACTGGCTCCCAGTGGAATTCCGGATCAACTTCAAAGTGTTGGGGTTGACCTTTAAGGCCTTGAATGGTCTGGGGCCAGCGTACCTAAGGGACCGCCTCTCCCTATATTGTCCCTCCAGACCACTGCGTTCAGAGTCGCACAATCTCCTGGAGATCCCAAGCTGTAAGAACTTTTGCCTGACCGCAACAAGGAGAGCATTCCGCATCATAGCTCCAACACTATGGAATGCCCTTCTTCCCGAGATCCGCGCCTCGCCTAGTCTATTGGCCTTCAGGAAAGCCTGCAAGACCCTGTTATTTAAACAGGCGTTTGATTGCTAATTCTACAGACACTTTATCGCAGACAGTATAGGTCTGTGCAACCTACCTTTGTGTTTAGGCTGTTAATGTGATGAATTTTATATATGTAGATGCAATGCTTTATATGCTACTAGCTGTACCCGGCACGCGTTGCTGTGCCCTATTTAGGAGATGCGAGAAAGTCTGAGTATGTAAGGGTTGGAATTGATGTTACTTATGGTCTTGGTGGGGTCATGTGCGTATTGTGTTGTGTGTACGTATTACCTTTTTGGTGAGTTAGTGGGTGTGTGGTGGCATTGTGGGTGGTAGTATGTTGTGGAATGCTTGTGTGGGTGGGGTGTTTTGGGTGTTTTTGTAGAGTATCAGTGTAGTGTTGTGTTGTGGTTGGAGTATAGGTGGAGTTGGTTTTTGTTTGTGGTGGTGGTAGGTGTTGTGTGTGCGGGGTCCCGTAAGGTTGGGGGGATGGGTTGTGATAGGAAGTTGTGTAGTGTGGGTAGGAATTGCTGGAGTATTGTGCCTGGGACGTCTGTGTGTGTGGTGGTGAGTAGTGAGTGCAGTCCTGGGTTTTGTGTTGGGGAAGTTGTCAGGTATTTGTGGGGTTTATTTTGTGTGTGTTGTGGTGACATAGTTGGTGATGTGGAGGGGGTGTGACTTTTGCCAGTGGTGTTTGTTGTGAATTTTGGTTGGGGTGGGTTTTTGTGTTGCAGGATATTTTTTTTGTGGGTTTTGCAAGTTTGTGTTATTCTGGCGGTATGTGTTTGTCAGTGGTGCCTGTGTCCCTGGTGCCCTAATTGTGTTAGTGTTATGTCCTCCTGTGTTAGTTGGTTGTACTGTGTAGGTTTCTGTTTCGCAGAGGTATGTTTAACCCACAAACACCAACTGACTAAATTCAAATCACTCAGCATTCTAACCTAGCCTTGGCTGGCCACTGTTACTATGGGAACTCAGCCTCCCTGCATTTTGTGTGGGCCGATGTTGGCCAATAGGATTCGCTGGTGGCCACAAAGGACGCTGGGAAATGTAGGTTTTTTTGTATCGTTGTTTTGGGGGCTTTCTAGGTTTTGGGGGGGAAGTTTCTTTGCTTAAAACCTACCTTGCCTGAGGCCTATTTTTGTTGCCAAATTTGGTGTTTCTGCCTTGGATGGTTTCTCTGTCTATGGCAGTCGTTCCATGACGGGACCTCCTTTATTTAATAAGATTTTAACTGTGTTATTATCTATATATGCTATGTTTTTATATATGTGATTTTAACTGTGTTTTTAGTGTTGTAAGTCGCCCCGAGCCGTACGGGAGTGGCGACAGACAAATCTAAACAAATAAATAAATAAACCCTGATAAGTTTGCATTAGGAATACCATAAGCTGGAGATGACTTGAAGGTACATGACATCATACACATAACGTTGTTTTTGTTGATGATGATATTGGCTGGCTCAACACAGTAGAATCAATATAGTTTGGTAATATACCAGCTCTTTGGCAGAGAGGTCTGAAGACCTTGCAACGCCATAACTCCCATGATCCCATAGAACTGAACCATAGCTATTAAAGTGGTGTCAAACTTCATTCATTCTACAGTGTAGATCAGGGGTGCTCATTACGGTGATCGGGAGCACCTAGGTGATCTTCGGCCCTCTTCCAGGTGATCTTTGGGCCTCACCAGCCGGATGGCGTGCTCCTGCCATGCTTGCGCACGTGCGCTCCCGTCACCGCCTTTGCGGGGCTTCTTTTGCCAAAATGAGGCTTTAGTGGGCGGGCCCTGGCACTCGTCTTGCCATGCATGGTGTGGTGACATGACCACCCATTGGTTGCTGCTGGGGGGGGGGGAGCAAGGCGAAGGCATGCGCACGGATAGGATGCGAGGCTGTGGGAGGGATGGAGGGAATGTGTGTGTGTGTGAGAGAGAGAGAGAGAGCCAAGGAGAGAAGAAAGAAATCCGGAGAACTTTTTCGGATCCTTTTGGCAGGCAGGCAGGTGGGCGCTGGAAGGGAGAGAGGGAGGGAGGAGAGAGAAAGAGGTGTAGGAGGCCGGGCAAAGTGGGGCAAAGCCAAGCAAGCCCCGCCACAAACCCTGCTGCTGCCCTCGGAACTCCCATTCCAAGCCGAGACCTGGGCGAGCGAGCTGTGTGGGGCTGCTTTCTTTCCTTGGTTGGGGGCGAGGAGGGAGGGCTCCGGCGTGTTCCTAGGGCTGAACCCGAGGAGGAGGGGGCTGCAGGGATGGAGACTCCACTTGCTGGTGCTGCTTGTGGCCTCGCCGCCTTTCTCTGCCTCGCCGTCCCTCGCCCTCGAAGGAGAAAGGCGGCAAGGGCCCATGGGAGAGAGAGAGAGAGAAAGAAAGAGAGAGAGGGTGGCTCTTCAGAGCCAGCTAGGAAGAGCCACCCCCCTCTCTCTCCCCCTCCCATGGGCATGGACTGCCACCAGTGGGAGGGGTCCTCCTTCCTGCCAGCCGTCCACTTGGGCGTCCTTTCTGAGTGACACCCTCGAAAGGAAGGAAGGAAGGAAGGAAAGAAGGGTGCCCCCCCCCCCTGCTGCATGTCACTTTGGGGAAGCCCAGGTAAGGAAGCCTTGAGGGAGGAGGGAGGGGGGAGGCTGCCGTGGGGAGGCTCCAGCCACACCTGGGTCCCTGTCTCGGTTGAGTTTCCTGGCTCAGGCAGCAGCCAGGTGGCCCCTCTTCCCAGCCCTGCACCTTCCGGAGCGCTGGCGGGTGCGTCTATAAATACCCTCCTGCTGCGTGCGTGGGAGGGGCCTGCTGTGCATGCAAGAAGCAGGACAGGATGGGGACTTCCTGCTTCGCGAAAGCATGCAGCAGGAAGGAGAAAGGCAACAAAGACATTAAGAGAGAGCGCGTGCACAGGCAAGGAGGATCCCCTTCCTGGGGTGCACGCGTGGCGAGTTCGTAGGCAGGCAAGAAAGAAGCCCCACGTGGACGGAAGGCTGCAGTAGGAGCATGCGCGCGTGTGTGCACGCACATGCTCACATGCACAACAGGTGATCTTTTCAACTTGATTGTTCATATAGTAGCTCGCATGATGAAAAAGTGTGGGCACCCCTGGTGTAGATTATTTATTTATTTATTTATTGGTTCGACTTAATATACCGCTCTCTCTGGAGAGTCATGGGCAAACTTCAGCCCTCCAGGTGTTTTGGACTCCAACTCTAATAATTGTGGGAGTTGAAGTCCAAAACACCTGGAGGGCTGAAGTTTGCCCATGCCTGGTGTAGATGCACCCGATGATCTCTTTCTCAAACTTCGTCTCTTTAATGTCTTCGCTTCGTAATCTGGCTGTTTCTCTTTTGCAGAATATCCTCAAAAGATGCTGACACGCGATCACCAGACTTCTGTTCTCCCATTCTTCTTGCTTCTGCTCATTGGCCCTTGCCTGGGGTTTTTCGGCTGGCTCTCTCGAAGTCCCAAACCAACTCCTGTTCTGGACCCAGATCCTATTCCGGACCCAGGAAATCTCCAACATGTGGCTTTCGAGATGACGACAGCTGATGAGAGGTTCTTAGCGGAGGCCCAGCGGTTGCATCTTTCGCCCTTGGATTCCTGCCACCACAAGGTCTGTCTTCTCCACCGTATCTTTTCCTCAAGGCTTCCACAGTAGCTCATTGCTATGGAATCATGTTACATAGTGTTATTTATAATGAGACTTGCCCACCTGTGGATTTTGGAATCTACAGGAAGTCTTGTAAACAAACCCCAGTGAATAACAAGCAATTCTTCTGGATCTTTCTTTTAAAGCGTTCATTTCTAAAAGCCCATCTGTTGTATTCTGGGAGGGGAAGCACCTCTTTACTTAACCACCACACTCCAGTCCAATGTAAATCAGTTTATTGAAGAATATATAAAAAGCAGGTCAGCAAAATAGTAAAAACATCTAAGTCCAAATGTATGAAATAGTTCACAAGATTCTAGGTACAAGAGTTGCATGAAAAACCAGGAATGCAAAAGAATCAGGATACACAAGACAGTAGGGATGTCCAGCTTCCTACTTATGAAGACGACGTTATGCCCGTCGTCTTCAGTAAAGAGCCTTGGAGTTCTCTTGGACCCTCTGCTGTCAATGGAGGCCCAAATCTCCACTGTCAGCAGAGTGGCGTTTTTCCATCTTCGCCAGGCTAGGAGGCTGGCCCCTTACTTGTCTCGGCATGACCTGGCCACTGTGATCCAAGCCACGGTCATCTCAAGGTTAGACTACTGTAACGCTCTCTACATTGGCCTGCCTCTGTCGGTGACCCGGAAACTCAAGCTGGTGCAGAACGCCGCAGCTCGGTTGCTCGCAGGAGCTCCTGCGAGCTGCCACATTACACCAATTCTGCGGGAATTGCACTGGCTTCCTATTGAGTACTGGATCACCTTCAAAGTGTTAGTCTTGACTTTCAAGGCCTTGTATGGTCTGGGGCCAGTGTACCTAAGGGACCGCCTAACCCCATACCGTCCCATGAGAACCCTTAGATCTGAAGACTGGATTCTTCTAGCCATTCCCAATGTCAAACAATACCACCTAACTTCAACACGGAGAAGGGCATTCTCCATCATTGCCCCAGTTCTCTGGAACGCACTACCCCCGGAGGTTCGAGACTTGCGTAATCTGTTGGCTTTTTGGAAAGTCTGCAAGTCGGCCCTATTCCGGCAGGCCCTTGAGTTGTGTTATCTCTTAGGAATTGTTTTATCCTTGTAGTTTTATTGCCGTTGTAGATTTGTTGTTTTATTGTGATGCTTGATGTAAGCCGCCCCGAGCTGGCTGGGAGTGGCGGCCAATAAATCTAACAAACAAACAAACAAACAAAATGCAACACACAAAATACAGGAACAATCCTTTTTTTTTTTTGAAATATATTTATTAGGGTTTTTCTATAAACAGTAAAAGTGGGGGAACAATTTCAGGTAAAGGACAGTAGGAAAGATAGAGAAAGGAGGGGCTGCGACGTGGTGGATGGGAGCGGGTAAAGTGGTGATGGGGGAGGGGAGGGGGGGTGTCGGGGTGGGAAGGGGGTGCGGGGGGTGGTATCAGGGATCCTGTGGGGAAAACACTAGGCAAGGGTAGTGAGATAGGATAGGAAGAGAGAAAAAAAAAGGGCGGGGAGGGTCTTGTTGACTTCCGTCTTCTTGAATCACTGGTTTTGTTCTTATGTATCTGATACAGTTCTCTTTATTCTTTAAATTGTCACTTCTTTCTTTCTGTTCGTCTTCTTTAGTTGCATAAAGAGGCCTGGAGGCCGTGACTGGTTGGCTGCAGGCCAGCCGGCTGAAGGTGAATCCGTCGAAGACGGAGATCCTGTGGCCCGGTCGCCCTGGGCTGGGTGGGTGTCGGTTGCCTGCCCTGGATGGCGAGCAGCTTAGCCCGTCATCTTTGGTTAAGAGCTTAGGTGTTCAGTTGGACTCCCTGCTGACCATGGAGTCCCAGGTCTCTGCGGTCAGCAGGGTGTCCTTCTTTCACCTACGACGGGCTAGGCGACTGGCACCCTACCTGTCCAGGACCGACCTGGCGACGGTAATCCAAGCGACGGTCATCTCGAGACTGGACTACTGTAACGCCCTCTACGTCGGCCTTCCCTTGTTGACAATTCGGAAACTCAAGCTAGTGCAGAATGCCGCTGCTCGCTTGCTGACGGGTTCGCCAGTGAGGGAGCACATCACGCCCATTCTTCGGCAGCTGCACTGGCTTCCCATCGAGTACCGAATCGCCTTCAAGGTGTTGGTATTGACCTTTAAGGCCTTACACAGCCTAGGGCCTGCGTACCTGAGGGACCGCCTTACCCCGTACTTACCCCCGAGATCACTGCGGTCAGACGAACAGAATCTGCTGACGGTACCACCAGTCCGCTCATGCCACCTATCTGTAACCAGACACAGAGCCTTTTCTGCAGTGGCCCCAGTGTTGTGGAACTCTTTGCCGGACAGTGCTCGAGCCATCTCAGAGCTGGCCCAATTCAGAAGGGCTTGTAAGACCGCCCTCTTTGGACTAGCCTTTAATTAGGCATAGAAGGACTGTGTCTCTTGAACTATGTATGTCACCCTGCACCTCGAAATGTGTCAAATTATGTTTTTAATATGTTTTATGCTTTTATTGTAGGGCCCCATGTCTTTGACATGATGCCCACTTACATTGTTGTTATCCGCCCCGAGCCTGCGGGGAGGAGCGGAATACAAGATTGAATAAATAAATAAATATCCATATCAGATCTTCTTATATCTCTTGAAGCTATTATCTTTTTATTATTATTATGTTCTCTCCTAAGTTCTTAAAACCCTTCAGCCAAATAATTAGAGTGTCCATGTCCATTAGCCATTACTTGTCGATTAGGTAACTAGTTCTATTTGTTTCTTTTTCCCGGAGGTCTTAGCTAACCATTTTCTTTGGGGGATTCTACTTCTTCTTCATCCACCTCTGGAGGATCACGTTTCCAAAGTCCATAGTTTGTAGTCATCACTGTAGGGAGAAGACATACTTTCTTTAAGTTATCTTTCTCTCTTCGTCGCACTTTTCCCCCTTGGCTTTTCTTTTTGTTGGAGTCAGGCATGTAGCCAGGGGGCTAGGGCCTTCAGCCCCCCAAATTCTCAGGGTGGTCCGCGAAAAGGCCTTACTGGTACATTATTTAAACTGTTATGTTTATTCATATCATGATCTGATCACCATGCTCATTATATCCCACATTAATGGGGTTATTGGGATAACAATACAAAAGGTTTGCTAGGGTAGACCCTCTTCCGCCCAGTCTCAGCCCCCCCCCCGACCCACACTCAGACCCCCCCCCCCGAATCAAAATCCTGGCTATGGCTCTGGTTGGAGTGCTTTCCAGTTTTGTTGGTTTTGTTCTTCTTTGGAAGCCGAATGGGATTTCTTTGGAGGACAATAGTCATCCAAGACTTGGTGGGCAATCTGGCAGCTTTCTGTGGCACAGCCCCAGTATTTTTAACTCTCTGTTGGGGCTCTAACTGTTCCAATACTTCTTGCTTTTGCTTTAGCTCTTCATTTTTCTCCACTCTCTTCGTCAATTCGCCTTGTATTGCTAGTTCGTTTTCCTTGTCATGTTCTATTCCTTTTTCTTCTTCATACTCAGTCGTCAGCTTAGTAACCCCTCCTTTGATTGATTCATCTCTCCCCAACTGAGGTTGCTCCTGAACCGAAGTATTGTGCTCCTCCAACCGATCTAGCATTATTTCCACCTTTTTTAGGGTCAGATCCTGCTTTTGTCCCAGCCTCTGTAACTCTCTCATAATATCCTTTAGGATTATAGTTGATTGTTCTGTGCCTGGTCTCCTGCTTAGTGCTGGCATTATTATTTAGCAATTGGACTGTTTGGATAGATGTATTGATTCTTCTCTTGGGCAGCAAATTGATGTCTTTATTTGGGAGTTCTTTTATTGTGTAAGTTAGGGTTGGATTTGCTTTTTTTCGGCTCCCTCCTCCCTCCTGTGGTTCGTCGTTTTGGGAACACCGGATGGTTTATGCCCTTGACTTCCTGTTCTTCGCCCCTCGCTTCCGCCCATATTCAAGAATCGCGCCCTTTTTGATGGTTGCCTAGCAACTCCCGCCCTGGATTGAGCAGCTCCTTCTTCGAGGTAGTGACGGCTCCGTCTTTCCTTTACCCCGCCATCTTGGGTTCCTCTAAGGGCCCAGTCTCGACTGTGGGGACAGTCTCCCACCCTACTTTTTGAGGAACAATCCTTTAAACTTTGAAGCATGGGACATGAAACTAGAATTCCCTTAGCAGGCTTGACTAGGACTTGGCAAGAGATGTTGCTTCTAATACCAACATTGACCAGACTGCTGACAAATCCCTTTGGTCTCTCTAATAAAGCCATGAAATCATTCCGTTTTCCCTGACAAACTGATAACAGCTTTTTCTCTAATAAGCACTGTGACATTCGCCGAGTCTGTGAAGCAGCTCAGAGTTTGCGAAAACTAAGTCTCCTATCTATCAGCTCATTAGCCTGCCCACCTGGCAGTTCATCCTATGAACTCACTTCCCTAGAGAAAGACTTCTCTGGGCCCGTCTCTGGAATGTGACCTCCGCCTTCACTAACTGCAGGAGACAAAGAACATTCAATTTCAGGACTTAAAGTAATAATAATACTCTTTATTTACATTATGCCGTTAGTACATACAAGATAGACTACATACAAGTAGTAGGCAGATCTTTCCTGGTTGAACATGGTCTTCCAGATTACATCTCCGGGCGCTGTTGCTCCACTGCGTCACAGGGGGGTGCTGCTGGCTCACAGGCTCAGCAGGCCCAGAAATCCCACGATCTACTTCCTCATTGACATTAGGCACAATCAATGGCTGAATTATTTATTTATTTATTTATTTTATTATTCGGGCTTCTATGCCGCCGACTCCCCGAGGCTTGCTGTGGCTTACAGGAGCCGAAGGGCACAGTAAAGTACAGGCAATAAACAGTTAAAAACATTTAAAAACAACAGCAGTAAAGCAATTAATAACACAGTTAAAACAATGAACAGCACATCGTCCTCAGAAGAACGAATAGATGGCGGGGCCTGGGCAGGACTTACTCACCAAAGGCCTGCTTAAACAGGTATGTTTTACAGGCCCGTCTAAAGGGGAGCAAGTCCTTCATAGCCCGAGTTCCGGCCGGGAGGGCGTTCCACAGCGTAGGTGCTATGACAGAGAACGCCCTCCGGCGGGTAGCAGTCAGCCTTGCGAGTTTAGCTGAAGGTATCTCCAGGAGATTGGAGTCCTCAGACCGAAGTGATCTCGGAGGGCAATATAGGGTGAGACGGTCCCTCAAATACGCTGGCCCCAGGCCGTGTAAGGCCTTAAAGGTGAGGACCAACACTTTGAATGTGATCCGGTGCTCAATTGGCAGCCAGTGCAGATCCTGCAAAACAAGTGTTATGTGGGCGCCAGCTGGCGTGCCAGACAGGAGCCGGGCGGCAGTGTTCTGCACTAGCCTGAGCTTCCGGGTCACCGACAGAGGAAGGCCAACGTAGAGCACGTTGCAGTAATCCAGCCTTGAGATGACCGTGGCTTGGATCACCGTGGCCAGATCGTTCCGGGAGAGATAGGGGGCCAGCCTCCTTGCCTGTCGCAGGTGAAAAAAAGCGATCTTGCTGACCTCAGAGACCTGGGCCTCCATGGTCAGCTGGGAGTCCAAATTGACCCCCAGGCTCTTTACGGAAGGCGATGGGCATAGCGCCGCACCGTCCAGGCTCGGAAGTTGGACATCTACATCACCCGGGCGACCCAGCCACAAGATCTCCGTCTTCGCCGGATTCACCCTCAACCTACTGGCTCGCAGCCATCCAGTAACGGCTTCGAGGCAGTGTTGGAAATTATCGGGGACGGAACCCGGCCTGCCCCCATCTCAGAATGAGCTGGGTGTCGTCAGCGTACTGGTGACACTCCAGCCCATAACTCCGCACCAGCTGTGCAAGCGGCTGCATGTAGATGTTAAATAACAGGGGGGAGAGAATGGCCCCCTGGGGCACCCCACAAAGTAGTGGGGAGCCCTTGGAGACCACCTCGCCCCTCCTCACACGCTGAGACCGCTGGTGGAGGAAGGAGGTCAGCCATTTAAGGGCTGTCCCCCTCACTCCAGCCACGGCCAGGCGGTGGATCAATAGATTGTGGTCGACCATGTCAAACGCTGCCGTGAGGTCCAATAACACGAGCAGCGCAGACCCGCCTTGGTCGAGCTGGCAGCGGAGTTGGTCTGTGATGGAGACCAGAACCGTCTCCGTCCCGTGCCCCGAACGGAAGCCGGACTGGAAGGGGTCTAGCCATGTTGCATCATCTAAGAAGGACTGCAACTGCTCCATTGCTGCCCTCTCAACTACCTTCCCCAGGTACGAAAGGTTCGACACTGGTCGATAGTTGGAGGGAACCGCAGGGTCTAGTGACGGTTTCTTCAGTAATGGAGCTACCACCGCCTCTTTAAGCACTCTGGAAAGACTCCTTGCTCAAGGGAGCTGTTTACGATGTTCAACAGAGGCCCACGTAACACCTCCAGGCACGATCTAACAAGCCAGGAGGGGCACGGGTCGAGGGAGCAGGTGGTAGGCCGAGTTGCAGCCACTATCTTATCAACAGCATCTGCGTCCAGTGGCCGAAACCGGTCGAGGGTGAATTACACCATCTATCTAAATAATAATAATAATCATCATCATCATTCTCTCTACCACCTTAATGCAATTCTTATTGGTTATATCCCAGAGTTTTATCTTATTTTTAATTTTTATTTGATTGTTTATTTTACTTGATATGTTGTTTTATGTTTGATATGTTGTTGTATTGATATGTATTTCTTGGCTTGACCTCATGTAAGCCGCCCCGAGTCCCTTTCGGGGAGATGGTGGTGGGGTACAAATAAAGTTTATTATTATTATTATTATTATTATTATTATTTTCCACTCTGCTTTTTAATGGAATGTTTGGAGAATGTATTTTTTGGACTACAAGTCCTCCTTGGCAGCAAGTTCCTGGCTGAGAGATTGTTTTAATCCAAGGATATATTATTACTATTATTATTATATTTATACCAGGCATAGGCCAATAGGTCTACCGCCTGTTAGGAATTGTGGGAGTTAAAGTCCAAAACACCTGGAGGGCCCAAGTTTGCCCATGCCTGATCTACACTGTCCACACATAGACTAATATATGCAATATTTTTATGTATACGACAAAGGTCGGGTACACTGAAACACCAGAAAGTAAAAGCAACTTTATCTCAGCCATCCAGACATATAATTTTGGAGGATTCCAACAAAGGTACGCACCACCTGTATCATTAATATGTATTTTTGGCTTTCCTCTTGGCAAGGTCATAGCCCAGCTCCGTTCGTCTTGCACAGACCTGACCGAAGAGGAGCTGGCTAAGCTAGGGGTCTCCCTATTCAACTGCCAGGCGGGGGTTGAAGGCCGAAGGACGTACATCTGCACCTCGGATATGGTAAGTCACCCATCTTGGGGATTCAATCCAAGGGCATTCAAGGTGATATGTGATTATAGGCTGCGTCGATAGAAGGAGAATATCTTGATCGAGGGAAGTCATAATCCCACTTACTTTTATTTATTTATTTAAAACTTTTGTACCCCGATCTTCTCACTTCCGCAGGGGGAGTCAGGCCGGCTCACAGCAAAGATTCAATGCTACATAAAAATGTAAAAACATCTAACAGCAATACAAGATTAAGATCTTACAGAATAAAATACATAATAGCAATCGCCGACTAAAAACAAATCAACTCATACTATGAATGTGTTCATTTGCTTTGGTCAATAACCTATCTCAGCCTTCTTCTGGAAAAGCTTTGTTCCAGAGCCAGGTCTTCACTAGCATCCTGAAGGACAAGAGGGAGGGAGCAGATCTAACTTCACTTGGGAGAGAGTTCCATAGCCGAGGGGCCACCACGGAGAAGGCCCTGTCTCTCGTTCCCACCAGGTGCGCTTGCGCAAATGGCGGGACCGAGAGCAGGGCCTCTCCGGAAGATCTTAGCATCCTCAATGGTTCATAGGGGAGAATCCGTTCGGACAGGTAAACTGGGCCAGAACTGTATAGGGTTTTGTAGGTTAAAACCAGCTCTTTGAATTGTGCTCGGAAACTAAATTACAATAAAATCAAATCAAAACATCAACTATGGCACAATAAAAATGCATACATATAAATAAAAGAACAATATACAAATTGATATCTAAAATCACAAATGACAAGGCGGGCCGCATGCACAAATATAAAATGTTAAATACTCATAAGCAGAGTAGCTTCTTTGCGAAGGAGAGTACATATATAAACATGGGGGTGGAATGGACTCCAAAGGCACTTAAACAGCAGTAAAACAAAGAATAAGGTCCAGGAACATGGTATTTATTTATGTACATCATTTCTACCCAGCTCTTCTCAACCCCCGAGGGGGGACTCAGAGCGGCCTAACAAAAGGCAACAATTTGATGCCGATACACAATATAAATACAATATAAAACTATAGACATTCAGCATTAAAATACAGTTAGCATTAACACATAATACACATACACTTAAGTTAAAAACAGTGTTCCGTCCACAACATAAGCATTGAGACATATCAATCAATTTACCAATCACAATTCTAATCCAAAGTGCTGGATTGTGCTAATGTGCAAAAGCCTGGTCCCACAGCCATGATTTCACTTTTTTCCTGAATGCCAGGAGGGATGGGGTTGATCGTATGCCGCTTGGAAGCGCATTCCACAGACGGGGAGCCACAGCCAAGAAGGCCCTCTCTCTTGTCCCCACCAACCGCGTTTGAGAAGTTGGCGGGAGCGAGAGCAGAGCCTCCCCGGATGACCTTAAATTACGAGGTGGAACGTAGAGGCTGATGCATTCGGGCAAGTAAGCTGGGCCAGAACCGTATAGAGCTTTAAAGGTCAAAACCAGCACTTTGAATTGAGCTCGGCAGTGGACAGGCAGCCAGTGGAGCTGAAACAACAGGGGGGGGGGGGCTCCCTGTATGTAGCTCCAGTTAGTAATCTGTTGCCGCCCGTTGGACAAGCTGCAGTTTCCAAACTGTCTTCAAAGACAGCCCCACGTAGAGTGCGTTGCAGTAATCTATTTGGGATGTGACCAGAGCGTGGACGACTGTAGCCAGATCAGACTTCCCAAGGTACGGGCACAGCTGTGCAAAAGCTCCCCTGGCCACCGCCGAGACCTGGGGTTCCAGGCTCAGCAATAAATCCAGGATCACTCCTAAACTATCATTCCCATCATCCAGAGCAACCTGATCATTAGACACAACATTGTCATTCCCATCATCCAGAGCAACCTGATCATTAGACACAACGTTGTCATTCCCATCATCCAGAGCAACCTGATCATTAGACACAACGTTGTCATTCCCATCATCCAGAGCAACCTGATCATTAGACACAACGTTGTCATTCCCATCATCCAGAGCAACCTGATCATTAGACACAACGTTGTCATTCCCATCATCCAGAGCAACCTGATCATTAGACCCAACGTTGTCATTCCCATCACCCAGAGCAACCTGATCATTAGACACAACGTTGTCATTCCCATCATCCAGAGCAACCTGATCATTAGACACAACGTTGTCATTCCCATCATCCAGAGCAACCTGATCATTAGACACAACGTTGTCATTCCCATCATCCAGAGCAACCTGATCATTAGACACAACGTTGTCATTCCCATCATCCAGAGCAACCTGATCATTAGACACAACGTTGTCATTCCCATCATCCAGAGCAACCTGATCATTAGACACAACGTTGTCATTCCCATCATCCAGAGCAATCATCATTAGACCCAACGTTGTCATTCCCATCATCCAGAGCAACCTGATCATTAGACACAACGTTGTCATTCCCATCATCCAGAGCAACCTGATCATTAGACACAACGTTGTCATTCCCATCATCCAGAGCAACCTGATCATTAGACACAACGTTGTCATTCCCATCATTCCCATCCAGAGCAACGTTGTCATTCCCATCATCCAGAGCACACCTGATCATTAGTCACGTTGTTCCCATCATCCAGAGCAACCTGATCATTAGACACAACGTTGTCATTCCCATCATCCAGAGCAACCTGATCATTAGACACAACGTTGTCATTCCCATCATCCAGAGCAACCTGATCATTAGACACAACGTTGTCATTCCCATCATCCAGAGCAACCTGATCATTAGACACAACGTTGTCATTCCCATCATCCAGAGCAACCTGATCATTAGACACAACGTTGTCATTCCCATCATCCAGAGCAACCTGATCATTAGACACAACATTGTCATTCCCATCATCCCCATCATCCAGAGCAACCTGATCATTAGACACAACGTTGTCATTCCCATCATCCAGAGCAACCTGATCATTAGACACAACGTTGTCATTCCCATCATCCAGAGCAACCTGATCATTAGACACAACGTTGTCATTCCCATCATCCAGAGCAACCTGATCATTAGACACAACGTTGTCATTCCCATCATCCAGAGCAACCTGATCATTAGACACAACGTTGTCATTCCCATCATCCAGAGCAACCTGATCATTAGACACAACGTTGTCATTCCCATCATCCAGAGCAACCTGATCATTAGACACAACGTTGTCATTCCCATCATCCAGAGCAACCTGATCATTAGACACAACGTTGTCATTCCCATCATCCAGAGCAACCTGATCATTAGACGTAACTTTGTCATTACCATCATTGTCATTCCCATCATCCAGCAACCTGATCATTAGACACAACGTTGTCATTCCCATCATCCAGAGCAACCTGATCATTAGACACAACGTTGTCATTCCCATCATCCAGAGCAACCTGATCATTAGACACAACGTTGTCATTCCCATCATCCAGAGCAACCTGATCATTAGACACAAGCGTTGTCAACCTGATCATTAGACACAACATTGTCATTCCCATCATCCAGAGCAACCTGATCATTAGACACAACGTTGTCATTCCCATCATCCAGAGCAACCTGATCATTAGACACAACGTTGTCATTCCCATCATCCAGAGCAACCTGATCATTAGACACAACGTTGTCATTCCCATCATCCAGAGCAACCTGATCATTAGACACAACGTTGTCATTCCCATCATCCAGAGCAACCTGATCATTAGACACAACGTTGTCATTCCCATCATCCAGAGCAACCTGATCATTAGACACAACGTTGTCATTCCCATCATCCAGAGCAACCTGATCATTAGACACAACGTTGTCATTCCCATCATCCAGAGCAACCTGATCATTAGACACACGTTGTCATTCCCATCATCCAGAGCAACCTGATCATTAGACACAACGTTGTCATTCCCATCATCCAGAGCAACCTGATCATTAGACACAACGTTGTCATTCCCATCATCCAGAGCAACCTGATCATTAGACACAACGTTGTCATTCCCATCATCCAGAGCAACCTGATTCATTAGACAACCTGATCATTAGTTGTCATTCCCATCATCCAGAGCAACCTGATCATTAGACACAACGTTGTCATTCCCATCATCCAGAGCAACCTGATCATTAGACCAAAGCGTTGTCATTCCCATCATCCAGAGCAACCTGATCATTAGACACAACGTTGTCATTCCCATCATCCAGAGCAACCTGATCATTAGACACAACGTTGTCATTCCCATCATCCAGAGCAACCTGATCATTAGACACAACGTTGTCATTCCCATCATCCAGAGCAACCTGATCATTAGACACAACGTTGTCATTCCCATCATCCAGAGCAACCTGATCATTAGACACAACGTTGTCATTCCCATCATCATTCCCATCAGAGCAACCTGATCATTAGACACAACGTTGTCATTCCCATCATCCAGAGCAACCTGATCATTAGACACAACGTTGTCATTCCCATCATCCAGAGCAACCTGATCATTAGACACAACGTTGTCATTCCCATCATCCAGAGCAACCTGATCATTAGACACAACGTTGTCATTCCCATCATCCAGAGCAACCTGATCATTAGACACAACGTTGTCATTCCCATCATCCAGAGCAACCTGATCATTAGACACAACGTTGTCATTCCCATCATCCAGAGCAACCTGATCATTAGACACAACGTTGTCATTCCCATCATCCAGAGCAACCTGATCATTAGACACAACGTTGTCATTCCCATCATCAGAGCAGATCAGCAACCATTGATTCATTAGCAACCTGATCATTAGACACAACGTTGTCATTCCCATCATCCCGAGCAACCTGATCATTAGACACAACATTGTCATTCCCATCATCCCGAGCAACCTGATCATTAGACACAACGTTGTCATTCCCATCATCCAGAGCAACCTGATCATTAGACACAACGTTGTCATTCCCATCATCCAGAGCAACCAACCTGATCATTCCCATCACAGACAACCTGATCATTGTCGTTTCCCATCATCCAGAGCAACCTGATCATTAGACACAACGTTGTCATTCCCATCATCCAGAGCAACCTGATCATTAGACACAACGTTGTCATTCCCATCATCCAGAGCAACCTGATCATTAGACACAACGTTGTCATTCCCATCATCCAGAGCAACCTGATCATTAGACACAACATTGTCATTCCCATCATCCAGAGCAACCTGATCATTAGACACAACGTTGTCATTCCCATCATCCAGAGCAACCTGATCATTAGACACAACGTTGTCATTCCCATCATCCAGAGCAACCTGATCATTAGACACAACGTTGTCATTCCCATCATCCAGAGCAACCTGATCATTAGACACAACGTTGTCATTCCCATCATCCAGAGCAACCTGATCATTAGACACAACGTTGTCATTCCCATCATCCAGAGCAACCTGATCATTAGACACAACGTTGTCATTCCCATCATCCAGAGCAACCTGATCATTAGACACAACGTTGTCATTCCCATCATCCAGAGCAACCTGATCATTAGACACAACGTTGTCATTCCCATCACCCAGAGCAACCTGATCATTAGACACAACGTTGTCATTCCCATCACCCAGAGCAACCTGATCATTAGACACAACGTTGTCATTCCCATCATCCAGAGCAACCTGATCATTAGACACAACGTTGTCATTCCCATCACCCAGAGCAACCTGATCATTAGACACAACGTTGTCATTCCCATCATCCAGAGCAACCTGATCATTAGACACAACGTTGTCATTCCCATCACCCAGAGCAACCTGATCATTAGACACAACGTTGTCATTCCCATCATCCCGAGCAACCTGATCATTAGACACAACGTTGTCATTCCCATCATCCAGAGCAACCTGATCATTAGACACAATCACAGGCTGAACAGGCTGACATACAACAGGAGAAGAGAATTGGATTGTGTCTCCCTGCCTGGCAGAATAGGGTTGGATTGAATGGCTCCTTGTGGTGCCTGCCAACTCTGTTTCTGTGAACTCTCACCTTAGATAACTATGGCCATTCTCTCCCACAGACCCTGGCTGAATGCACTGCGGAGATGGATCCTGACACCTGGAATGCTTACCACATCGTTAGCAACCGTGCGCGCGCCGTCTGCTACGCCACCCGGCAAATGCAGTTCAAGCTCCGGGCCGAGCACACGGTCAATGCCTTGGTCTCCACTGCAGCCGGGCAGCTGGAAGCCATGGAGATCCTCAAGGTCCGTGGAAGAGTAGCAGAAATCCCTATAATATTTCCAGTGTATTGGATTTGATCCATGAGGGTAAACCAGATGGGCAATATGGAAAGGTGACTCCACTTCTGGCAGTTTTTAGAAGTGTGGCTGTTCAGACATGGGCAAACTTCTTCCCTCCCTCCAGGTGTTTTGGACTTCAATCCCCACAATTCCTAAAAGCCTACCGGCTGTTAGGAATTGTGAGAGTTGAAGTCCAAAACACCTGGAGGGAGGGAAGCAGTTGGCCATGCCTTATGTAGATGTACAGCAAGACTCTTCCCTATCTGTGGCTTCCCCTTAATAGAATGGCCAGGAGGAGCTGCGAGCGCTGACCTCAGAGTCCCTGCAGCGAGTAGTGAGCGGTCAAGAGCGGCTCCTGGCCCAGCAAGAGGCCTTCCAAGGCAGCCAGGAACACATGGAGGAGTCCATCCACAGCAACCTGGCCCAGCTGGCCCAGGAGAAGGCCCTGATTGCCAGCGGGCAGCAGCAGGTGGCCCAGCTGATCGAGGGCATCACGCGGAGAATGGGTGAGTGTTGTATGTAGATCAGGCTGTGATTGTGTTTCAGGATCATGATGTTTCTGATGTGGAAAATGATGCTCAGCCTGCTCCCCGAGTATTGCCCAACCAATCAGCTTCATGCATCTTATTTTACAGTTAACGCACACACATTGTTCTGTTGGAGCATGATTCCCTGCATGCTCCCAACAGAAATGACGTGAGGGCATATGATATCCCATACATAATATTGCTGTTTGTGGTGTTAATGTTTTGTTTTTTCAAGTTTGGGGTTGGACTGGATGGCCCTCGTGGACTCCTCCAACTCTTAAGATTCTATGAAAATAACACTATATAACACAATTTGAAGAAATGTCTGTTCCTGGTTTGAAATTGTTATTTCCCATTTAATTGTGCGGTCCTTGCTTTGAAAGTAGTTGTTATACCCCAGAAACGTTGTGTTTGTCACGACCACAAACTATGCTGAATTGGTTGAAATATTCATTGGAAAACTATAGCAAGTTGTTCGTCAAGATGTCTTGCAGAAACTATGTTTAATAAACATTTCCCATGTTTTTTAATGATAAAACCAACTAGGAAATGATATTTATAATCCAGGAACAAAAATCGTGTTGCACTGTGTAATAATAATACTGATTAATCCCTCATTCAACTCTGTCACTCCTTCCCACCTGCTACTAAGGAGGCTGTTCAGGTCCTGAACCGATGCTTGGCCACTGTAATGGACTGGATGAGGGCTAACAGATTGAAACTAAATCCAAACAAGACAGAGGTCCTCCTGGTCAGTCGTAAGGCCGAACAGGGCATAGGGTTACAGTCTGTGTAGGATGGGGTTACACCCCCCCCCCCCTGAAGACGCAGGTTCGCAGCTTGGGAGTGATCCCGGATTCATCGCTGAGCCTGGAACCCCAGGTCTCGGCAGTGGCCAAGGGAGCTTTTGCACAGCTTAGGCTTGTGCGCCAGCTGCGCCCGTAAATTGGGAAGTCTGACTTGGCCACGGTGGTCCACGCTCTGGTTACAGCCTGTATAGACTACTGCAACGCTCTCTACGTGGGGTTGCCTATGAAGACTGCCCGGAAGCTGCAATTAGTCCAACGCTCAGCAGCCAGACTATTAACAGGAGCGGGGTACAGGGAGCGCACAACTGCCTTGTTGCGCCAGCTCCACTGGCTGCCAATTAGCTTCCGAGCACACTTCAAAGAGCTGCAAAACCTATATGGTTCCGGCCCTGTTTATCTGTTACCCTATGAACCGTCAAGAGTGTTAAGATCGTCTGGAGAGGCCCTGCTCTCGGTCCCGCCACCTTCGCAGGTGCGTCTGGTGGGGGCGAGGGACAGGGCCTTTTCTGTGGTGGCCCCCCGGCTGTGGAATTACCTCCCAAATGAAATCAGATCCGCCCCCTCCCTCCTGACTTTTAGGAAGCGGGTGAAAACGTGGCTGTGCAATGAGGCCTTTGCAGAATGAAGGAGGAGATCGCGAATCGACTAAAGTCGCTAACCACTAGATACGGACCGAATATACAGATTGTGTTGGACTCGATTTTACTTTGGCGAATGGCTTTTTAAATGTATTTATTGTTTTTGTATTTGATAATTTTATTGTAATTTTATGTTTTAGATTTTAAATGTTAGCATTGAATACATGCTGTTTGCCGGCCTGAGTCCCTCTTCGGAGGTGAGAAGGCCGGAGTATAAAAGTTTCAAATAAATAAATAAATAAATATTCTACAGAAAACGTCAGCGCTCACCTGAGCAGCCAGGATGCCGACTTGCAAGAGGGCCACGAATCCATCCTGAGGGACCTGAGCCAGGTGCAGAAGCGAGCCCAGGAGGTTTACTCCAAAATAGGTTTGGATCCAAAGCCCTTTCTCTTCATTCCTTCTTGATGCTTCTTTACCGTTCTTTTTTTCATAACGTCACCCCTGCTTCTCCCACCAGAGAGCAACTTGGGGTTGTTTGCCGCCTACCAGAACCAGACCGGCCTGTATTATGACGAATTGATGGGGAAGCTGCAAAAGATGAACGAAAGCTTAGGGCTGGTGCTGTTCACCATGGAGCGCATGCAGAGCAACGTCGAAGGGCAGCTGCGGCACATTCAGAGATTCATCAACTGGGCAGGTGAAGCCGAGGGATAATGGGGTCTGCATTGCCGAACGTATTCTCCTTTATTTATTATTTACTAGCTGAATCCGGCACGCGATGCTGTGCCCTATGTAGTAGATGTGGAAAAGTATGGAAGGGTTTGAAATGATGTGTGTGTTGTGTGTGTGTATATATGTGTATGCTTGTGTGTAGGTATGGCTGTATGTGTGTTTAATATTTGTGTGTGTGTTTGTATTTGTGTCTGTGTGTATGTGGGGGTGTTTGTGTGTCTGTGGGTTTGGGTGTGAATGTATGGGTTTGTGTATATATGTGTATGTGTGTATATTTGCCCTCCTCCCTGCGAAGGTCGCTCTTTGGCCCACCCTGTGGCAGGGAAGTGGCGAAGGGGGGGCGATGGCGGCGGCGCCATGGCCGCTCTACGGGGCCCTTTGCGCTCTCCTCCGTCGGTTCCGTGGTGCTTTCTGAAGAGGAGGACGAAAGGGGCCCCCGCGCGATCTCTCTCCCTTCCCCCTCATCTTCTAGGAGTGGAAGGGAGGCGGTGGAGGAGAGCGAGAAGGGGTGGAAGAGTCAGCCAGGGCGCCGCCGGTATCGCTCCCTCTGCGTCGCTTCCCTGTCGAAGGGTGCGCTCTCCTCTGCCGCCTCTCTTCCGCTCCCAGGAGAAAGGGTGAAGGGAGAGAGATCGCACGGGGCCCCCTTTTGTCCTCCTCGTCAGGGAGCAGCATGGAGGCGGCGGAGGAGAGCGCAAAGGGGCCGGAAGAACTGCCATGGCGCCGCCGTCATCACTCCCCCTTCGTCACTTCCCTGCCACTGGGTGGGCCGAAGAGCGACCTTCGCAGGGAGGAGTGCTGCGTTGGAGAACGTTGCTGTGGTCGGGCCCACGTCCTCCACCTCCTCCTGTGAAAGGGGCCCGCACGGTCCCTCTCCCTTCCCTTCCTCTGCTGGGAGCGGAAGAGAAGCAGCGGAGGAGAGCGAGAAGGCTATGAACTTTCTGTTAGTGTGTGAGGTATGTGTTTCCTGCCGGGTTTGGTTTTTGTGAGGGACAACTTCCGGGGGATTGTTTCTTGCGGGACAGGAAGTGGTTTTAGCGCCATTTTGTTTGTAGTTTTTTAGGGTTCCGGATGTCTCCATAGGTTTCCATGGGGTTTTTTGGGGGGCGGTTTTAGGGGTCTTCGGAGGTATGTTTTGGTGTTTTTTTGTGCCACGATTGTTGGTGTTGGTTCGTTGAAATGTGTGGGGTGGGTTTTGAGGGTCTGGGTGTTATGGTGTGTCCGTGTATAAGCGTCAAAAACGGACTCTCTCTTTTTATATATATAGATTATTTACAGTATTTGTATTCCATCCTTCTAACCCCGCAGGGGACTCAGGGCGGATTACAATGTACACATACATGGCAAACATTCAATGCCATAGACACACAACACATATAGACAGACAGTCAGAGGCTATTTAACATTCCAACTTCTGGCCACCAGGGGAGCTGTTAAGTGAGCGATTGTGTGTTTGTTTCCTGTTTAAGCTATATAAGCCAACCTTGCGCGTAAACCCACCTTCACTAAGACAGAGCTTTACAGGACATACAGAAAACACCATAAAACAAACACACAAAGGGAAGGTGGTTAGCAGTATGCATGTAACGTTCATATGCATTAATTAACACTATAAGGATCCTATATGGTAACCTCACTCACCAAGAGATGGAACAAACACAAAAACTTCCCATCACATGCACAAACTGTGGCATGTTCAGCTTCCTCACACAATAACTAGTCAATTACATCCGCACCAAGTGTAAACAGATGACTCTCATGGAACAGAGGATCCAACAACTCGAGTTTGTGAATGTCCTTAAGGGTCTTAATACGGTCACAGTGAGATATACTGCTGCCTGGGGGTTTCTTTCTCTGGAGGTTTTAAAACCAGGGCTGGATCTGTCAGGAGGGCTTGGATTTTGTCTTCCTGACGAGAGTTGGACTGGATGGCCCTGGGGGTCCCCTCCACCCAGGGCCGTAGCCAGGATTTTGTTTCGGGGGCTGAGTTTGGTTCGGCGGGGGCTGAGACTGGGTTGAAGAGGATCTACCCTAGCAAACCTTTTGTATTGTTATCCCAATAACCCCATGAATGTGGGATATAATGAGCATGGTGATCAGATCATGATATAAATGCACATAACAGTTTAAATAAGGTACCAGTCAGGCTTTCTCGCGGACCACCCTGAGAATTTTGGAAGGGGGGGGGGGGCTGAAGCCCCCTAAATAGCTCCCTTGAGCAAGGAGTCTTCCCAGGGGGATTGAAAGAGGCTATGGTAAGACCGCTGCTGAAGAAGCCGAATCTAGATCCTTCGGCTCCCTCCAATTACAGGCCTGTTTCCAACTTGCCTTTCTTAGGCAAAGTAATTGAGAGGGCAGCAGCGGATCAGCTGCAGCGGTTCTTAGAAGACACAGCTGGACTTGATCCCTTCCAGTCCGGCTTCCGCATTGGGCATGGGACGGAGACCGTGCTTGTCGCCATTACAGACCAACTTCGCCGCCAGCTGGACCAGGGCGGGTCAGCCCGGCTTGTCTTGTTAGATCTGACAGCAGCGTTTGATACCGTAGATCATGCATTGTTGGCCCACCGTTTAGCCGTGACTGGGGTGGGGGGGATCGCCCTTAAATGGGTGACCTCCTTCCTCCAGGATCGGGGACAACGTGTGGAGAGGGGGGAGGTGGTCTCCGGGAGGCTCCCATTAAGTTGTAGGGTCCCCAGGGGGCCATCCTCTCACCCTTATTATTAATATTTTACATCGCCCCCTGGCCCAGCTGGTTCGCGACTTTGGTCTGGAGTGTTATCAGTATGCAGATGACACCCAGCTCCTGCTGAGAATGGACGGCAGGCCGGACTCCGTACCCGATTGTTTCCATCTATGCCTTGAAGCCGTGACTGGTTGGCTGCGTGCCAGCCGGCTGAAGGTGAATCCGTCGAAGACGGAGATCTTGTGGCCTGGTCGCCCTGGGCTGGATGAGTGCCGGTTGCCTACCCTGGATGGCGGGCAGCTCAGCCCGTCATCCCTCAGCCCGTCATCCCATGGTCAGCAAAACGGCGTTTTACCATCTCCGCCAGGCTAGGCGACTGGCACCCTACCTGTCCAGGGACGATCTGGCCACGGTGATCCAGGCGGCGGTCATCTCGAGGCTGGACTACTGTAACGCCCTCGTGGGCCTTCCCTTGGCGACAGTCCGGAAACTCAAGCTGGTGCAGAATGCCGCTGCTCGCTTACTGGTGGGAGCACCGGTGAGAGAGCACATCACGCCCATCCTGCGGCAACTGCACTGGCTGCCTATTGAGTACCGGATTGCCTTCAAGGTGTTGGTGTTAACCTTTAAGGCCTTGCACGGTCTAGGGCCTGAGTACCTGAGGACCGCCTTACCCGTACGTTCCCCGAGATCACTGCGCTCGGAAGAGCAAAACTTGTTAGTCATTCCATCACCCGCTCCTGCCACTTGTCCAGTACAAGACAGCGGGCCTTTTCAGCGGTGGCTCCCATGACTTGGAATTCGTTGCCTAGCCATGCTCGGGCGATTCATGAACTCGGCCCTTTCGAAGGGCCTGTAAGACTGCCCTCTTCAGACTAGCGTTTGGCTAGCCTGAATAACGAGACATATCATCGTCCGAACTAAGATCTAAGCTCTGTGATCTGCTGGCTACCGACTATGTATTTGTGTTTTACTGAATTTTATTGTATGTTTTATTGTGTATTTTACTCCTATTGTGATCCGCCCCGAGCCTGCAGGGAGGAGCGGAATATAAAACCGAATAATAAATAAATAAATAAATAAATAAGCCCCCTCCCCCCGGCTACATGCCTGCCTCCACCTCTGTGTTTCTATATAAAAATGCAAAGTGTGCAAAAGCAGTTGTGAAAGGTGAAGACCCTTGTTTGCCCTCCTTTGTCTTCCAGGATTCAGCCTGAGCTCCATCTACACCTGCCTCTTCCACGGTTGCTATTTCCTCCTGGCCGCTTTGGTCATGACTTTCCTGCAGATCCCCGGCCTCCCGCGCATCATGCTCCTGGTCCTCGTTGTGGCCAATGCCCTCTTGGAGCTCAACCACGCCGTTTCCTTAGGATTTAATGCCCTCACCATCTTCTTGGTGCTGGCGGTTACAGGCGAGTATGCAATTCGCTTCTGTTCACCAATGCATGCAGGTCATGTCCCAGGTTTACTTTCTTGCAGGCTGCTTCAGACCAATACATATAGGATGCATAGTCTTGCACATAGTTACCGTGTTTCACAGAGGGACCTTCTCTATCACTGTGTTTCACTGAGGGACCTTCTCTTTCATCGTGTTTCATGGAGGGACCTTCTCTATCGCCGTGTTTCACAAAGGGACCTTCCATATCACTGTGTTTCACAGAGGGACCTTCTCTATCACTGTGTTTCACTGAGGGACCTTCTCTTTCATTGTGTTTCATGGAGGGACCTTCTCTATCGCCGTGTTTCACAAAGGGACCTTCCCTATCACTGTGTTTCACAGAGGGACCTTCTCTATCACTGTGTTTCACGGAGGGACCTTCCCTATCATCGTGTTTCATGGAGGGACCTTCTCTGGGTGGAGAGTGGATCCCCCAGAACTCTGCGAGTGAAACCGTTGGTCTCAGCAGGGGGGCCCTCTCAGCGTGTTTACAATCCCGTTGCTCCTGGGGGGGTGCTGAGTCGCCGAGTTTCCAAAAACTCCTCTGTGGACCCTCTATCACCGTGTTTCATGGAGGGACCTTCTCTATCACTGTGTTTCATGGAGGGACCTTCCCTATCGCCGTGTTTCACAAAGGGACCTTCCCTATCACTGTGTTTCACAGAGGGATCTTCCCTATCGCCGTGTTTCACGGAGGGACCTTCCATATCGCCGTGTTTCACAAAGGGACCTTCCCTATCACTGTGTTTCACTGAGGGACCTTCCATATCGCCGTGTTTCACAGAGGGACCTTCTCTATCACTGTGTTTCACTGAGGACCTTCTCTATCATTGTGTTTCATGGAGGGACCTTCTCTATCGCCGTGTTTCACAAAGGGACCTTCCCTATCACTGTGTTTCACTGAGGGACCTTCCCTATCACCGTGTTTCACGGAGGGACCTTCCATATCGCCGTGTTTCACAAAGGGACCTTCCCTATCACTGTGTTTCACTGAGGGACCTTCCCTATCACTGTGTTTCATGGAGGGACCTTCCCTATCGCCGTGTTTCACGGAGGGACCTTCCATATCGCCGTGTTTCACAAAGGGACCTTCCCTATCACTGTGTTTCACTGAGGGACCTTCCATATCGCCGTGTTTCACAGAGGGACCTTCTCTATCACTGTGTTTCACTGAGGGACCTTCTCTATCATTGTGTTTCATGGAGGGACCTTCTCTATCGCCGTGTTTCACAAAGGGACCTTCCCTATCACTGTGTTTCACTGAGGGACCTTCCCTATCACCGTGTTTCACGGAGGGACCTTCCATATCGCCGTGAGTCACAGCGGGGACCTTCCTTATCACTGTGTTTCACTGAGGGACCTTCCTATCACTGTGTTTCATGGAGGGACCTTCCCTCTCGCCGTGTTTCACAAAGGGACCTTCCCTATCACTGTGTTTCACAAAGGGACCTTCCCTATCGCCGTGTTTCACGGAGGGACCTTCCATATCGCCGTGTTTCACAAAGGGACCTTCCCTATCACTGTGTTTCACTGAGGGACCTTCCCTATCACTGTGTTTCACGGAGGGACCTTCCATATCGCCATGTTTCACAAAGGGACCTTCCCTATCACTGTGTTTCATGGAGGGACCTTCCCTATCGCCGTGTTTCACAAAGGGACCTTCCCTATCACTGTGTTTCACAAAGGGATCTTCCCTATCGCCGTGTTTCACGGAGGGACCTTCCATATCGCCGTGTTTCGCAGAGGGGCCTTCCCTATCACTGTGTTTCACTGAGGACCTTCCATATCGCCGTGTTTCACAGAGGGACCTTCTCTATCACTGTGTTTCACTGAGGGACCTTCTCTATCATTGTGTTTCATGGAGGGACCTTCTCTATCGCCGTGTTTCACAAAGGGACCTTCCCTATCACCGTGTTTCATGGAGGGACCTTCCCTATCGCCGTGTTTCACAAAGGGACCTTCCCTATCACTGTGTTTCATGGAGGGACCTTCCCTATCGCCGTGTTTCACAAAGGGACCTTCCCTATCACTGTGTTTCACAAAGGGATCTTCCCTATCGCCGTGTTTCACGGAGGGACCTTCCATATCGCCGTGTTTCACAAAGGGACCTTCCTTATCACTGTGTTTCACTGAGGGACCTTCCATATCGCCGTGTTTCACAGAGGGACCTTCTCTATCACTGTGTTTCACTGAGGGACCTTCTCTATCATTGTGTTTCATGGAGGGACCTTCTCTATCGCCGTGTTTCACAAAGGACCTTCCTATCACTGTGTTTCACTGAGGACCTTCCCTATCACCACCGTGTTTCATGGAGAGGGACCTTCTCTGGGTGGAGAGTGGATCCCCCAGAACTCTGCGAGTGAAACCGTTGGTCTCAGCAGGGGGGCCTTCTCAGCGTGTTACAATCCCGTTGCTCCTGGAGGGGTGCTGAGTCGCCGAGTTTCCAAAAACTCCTCTGTGGACCCTCTATCACCGTGTTTCATGGAGGGACCTTCTCTATCACTGTGTTTCATGGAGGGACCTTCCCTATCACTGTGTTTCATGGAGGGACCTTCTCTATCGCTGAGTTTTTCACAAAGGGACCTTCCCTATCACTGTGTTTCACGGAGGCACATTCTCTATCATTGTGTTTCACGGAGGGACCTTCCCTATCGCCGTGTTTCATGGAGGGACCTTCTCTATCGCCGTGTTTCACAGAGGGACCTTCTCAATCATTGTGTTTCATGGAGGGACCTTCTATTGCCTATCATCTTGCTTCACAGAGGGATCTTCCCTATCGCCGTGTTTCACAAAGGGACCTTCCCTATCACTGTGTTTCACGGAGGCACACTCTCTATCATTGTGTTTCACGGAGGGACCTTCCCTATCACCGTGTTTCATGGAGGGACCTTCTCTATTGCCGTGTTTCACAAAGGGACCTTCCCTATCACTGTGTTTCTCAATCATTGTGTTTCATGGAGGGACCTTCCCTATCATCTTGTTTCACAGAGGGATCTTCCCTATCGCCGTGTTTCATGGAGGTACCTTCCATATCGCCGTGTTTCACGGAGGGACCTTCCCTATCACTGTGTTTCACGGAGGGACTTTCCCTATCGCCATGTTTCACGGAGGGACCTTCTCTATCACCATATTTCATAAATTGGCCTTCTCTTTCACCGTGTTTTATGAATTGACCTTCTCTATCCTTGTGCTTCATGGGTGGACCTTCTCTGCCACTGTTTCATGAAGGGACCTTCTCTATCACCGTGTTTCATGAACTCTGTCAGGCCTCTATATTTGGTGTGGTTAGGGGAAAACATCTCTTTCTGTTTAATGGACTATTCTAAAGCCTTTGAATCATAACAAATTGTGGCAAGTTCTTGGTGGTCTGTATGGGGAGACCAAGTCACCTTGTCTCTCTCCTGAGGAATCTGTATAAGGACCAAGTAGCAACAGTCAGAGCAGACCATGGAACAACAGACCGGTTCAAGAATGGGAAAGGCGTACAACAGGGCTGTCTCCTCTCACCGAACCTATTCAACTTGTATGCAGAACACATCATGCGATGTGCGGGAATTGATGAATGCAAGGCCGGGGTTAAAATTGCTGGAAGAAACATTAACAACCTTAGATATGCAGATGATACCACTCTGATGGCTGAAAGCGAGGAGAAGCCTCTCCCCAAGGTGAAAGAAAGAAGAGAGTAAAAGCTGGAGTGCAGTTAAACATAAAAAAACCGCAAGATTGTAGCAACAAGGCTGATTGATAACTGGCAAATAGAGGGAGAAAACGTGGAGGCAACAACAGACTTTGCATTTCTAGGTGCAAAGATGACTGCAGATGCAGACTGCAGCGAGGAAATCAGAAGACGTTTCCTTCTTGGGAGGAGAGCAATGGCCAATCTCGATGAAAGAGTGAAGAGTAGAGACATTTATTTATTTATTTATTGGACTTTTATGCCGCCACTCCCTGAGGGCTCGGAGCGGCTTACAATCAGGTAAACGCACAGAGGTAAAAGCATACATATTAAACTAGCTTTAAAAATATTTCCAGCCTAGCAATCAAAGGCCCAGCTGGAAAGGTGAGTCTTGCAGGCCTCGGAAGGAGAGAAGGTCCTGCATGGCCCGTACGTCATTTGGAAGGGTATTCCAGATTGACAGCGCTACAACAGAAAAGGCTCTGCGAAGTGACCTCTGGGGTTGGTAGGGGAAGAGACGGTCCCTCAGATACAGTGGCCCTCAGATACAGACCATGCAAGGCCTTGAAAGTTAACACCATCACCTTGAAGGTGATCCGGTGCTCGATTCCGAAACCAGTTGAGCTGCTGGAGAATAGGTGTTATGTTATACCACCCCCTGTTGTGTCAACTCCACTGGCTGCCTGTCCACCCAAGCTCAATTCCAAGTGCTGGTTTTGACCTTTAAAGCTCTATCCAGGGCTGTCCAACTTCTACGGGCCCAAGGGCCGGAATTCCGGTCACTGATCACCTGGGGGCCA
>JARBWK010000007.1:145934549-145979820 GCA_030556195.1 Anolis apletophallus | reverse complement strand
ATTGTTGTTTTTTAGGAAATTCTTAATAAAATCATGTTTAAATGTTGCATTTCTTTGATTCTAAGATGTTATCAGTTGTAAGACGCAGTACCACCAACAGGTGTGTGTGTAATCCTTAGAAACCCCATTTTCAAATATGTTTATAGGAGAGGAAAAGTGTGTTTAAGATTTATTTATTTATTTAAAACTTTTGTACCCTGGCCTTCTCACCTCCGAAGAGAGACTCAGACCGGAAAAAAGCAAGTATTCAATGCTAACATTTAAAACCTAAAACATTATAAATTTACAATGAAATTATCAAATACAAATACAATAAATACATTTTAAAATCCTTTCACCAAAGTAAAACCGAATCCAACTCAATCAGTATATTCGGTCTGTATCTAGTGGTTAGCGACTTTAGTCGCTTCGCGATCTCCTCCTTCATTCTGTGAAGGCCTCATTGCACAGCCACGTTTTCACCCGTCCCTAAAAAAGTCAGGAGGGAGGGGCGGATCTGATTTCATTTGGGAGGAAATTTCACAGCCAGGGGGCCACCACAGAAAAGGCTCCTGTCCCTCGGTCTCCCACCAGACGCGCCTGCGAAGGTGGTGGGACCGAGAGCAGGGCCTCTCCAAACGATCTTAACACTCTTGGTGGTTTATAGGGGAGAATATGTTCGGACAAGTAAACTGGGCTGGAACCATATAGGGTTTTGTAGGTCAACACCAGCACTTTGAATTGTGCTCAGAAGCTAATTGGCAGCCAGTGGAGTTGGTGCAACAGGGGAATTGTGCGCTCCCTGGACCCCGTTCCCATTAATAATCTGGCTGCTGAGCAGTCTTCATAGGCAACCCCACATAGAGAGCATTGCAGTAGTCTATACAGGATGTAACCAGAGCATGGACCACCGTGGCCAAGTCCGACTTTCCAAGGTCTAAACAATAAGATATTGTATTTATGCACTGTTGAACGAAACTTATTTTCTTCCCCAGTTCTAAAGCAAGCCAAGAAAAGGCCAAATGTTTCAATTTTAACAACAGCGTGACGTTTTTTGATGTGTGTTCTCTATTTTGTGTTTCTTTGTCTTGGAGTGTTATTATTTCAGAACATGACAGACGAAGAGGGGTGTGATTCATTCAAGGTCACCTGACACATCTTGATGTCTGTAAGCAACAATGAGAAAACAATTTTGTTTTACGGTTGTGTCATATACATCCACATGCTTGTTTGTTTTTTAGACGATACGCTGCAAGCCCTGCATAAAGCGGATCTTGTGTTTGTAAAGTTTTGCCCTTGTACCTAGTACCTGTCAATCATCGTTCACAGATCCCAGTTGAGTTTGTTCCACCCCCTTCCCAGGGATCTGGGAAGAATGCCATTTTTATATTCATTAAACCACCAGATTTCCTCCAGACAGGACGTGACTAAGGTTTGCCAGGCGAGGCTATCTTTCTAACACCAGACTGACTTCTGGAACTCAAAGAGAAAAACCAGCATGGGTAGCTCTGGGTAGCTCTGAGGAGTCTTAAGTGCCTTTCAACGAGTCAGTTGGCATCCAGAGGAAGGTTTCCCATGCCTTCAATATAGACCAATTCAAAGTGCTGGTTTTGACTTATAAAGCCTTTATATGGTTCTGGCCCAGCTTACTTGTCCGAATGCATCCCCTCTATGTCCCGCCTTGCAGTTTAAAAATCATTCAGGGGCCCTGCCTCGCTCCCGCCAGTGTCACAAATACGGCCTGGCAGGGACGAAGACAGGGCCTTCTCAGTTGTGGCTCTCTCGCCTGTGGAACCCGCTTCCCAATGAGATAAGATCGGCTTCATCCTTCCTGTCTTTAGAAAGAAATTGAAGTCATGGTTCTGAGAACAGGTTTTGGACAGCAGGCATAAACAGCACTTTGGACGGAATTGACTGGAATGGTGATACGGTTGTTAATATTGTTTTTATTGTTTTAATTAATGCTCTATTTATTGTTTTAATTGTTTTATTGTATTGTTATATGTAATAGCATCGAATTGTTGCCAAATGTAAGCTGTCCTGAGTCTCTGGTGGGGTTTGAGAAGGACCAAGTAGAAATACTGGAAATAAATAATAATAAATACTTATAATTCGACTGTGGCGCAGCTGGCTGGGTGTCAGCTGCACAAAGATCACTACTGACTGGAAAGGTCGTGAGTTCAAGCCAGCCTGAGTGAGCCTGGCCAATTGTGTAGCTTGTTGTCCACCTTGCTACCCGGGAAAGACAGTTGCATCTGTCAAGTAAGAAAATGTAGGTACCAATTTCTATGTGTGGGGAGGCTAATTTTGGTAAAATGTATGAGGCCATAAAACTCCCAGCAAAAGCATGCTGGGGAATGCAGAAAGTACTTCATCAGTGACGCCTAGATAGACGGTGAAGCGATGCTCCTGGTGGCCAGAAAAGCAATGTTAAACAGCCTCTTGTCTGTCTGTCTGTATATGTTGTGTGTCTATGGCATTGATTGTTTGCCACATGTGTACATTGTAAGCCGCTCTGAGTTTCAAGTGGGTGAGAAGGGGTGGAATATAAATACTATAAATAAAAAAATAAAATAAAAGAATATTAGTTTTTTACAGGGCATGTTTAGCCTGGAAGAAGGGAAGCATTGAGAGGAGACATGATTGTCGAACTGCATTAATTCTTACAGTGTAGGACAGGGGTGCTCATTAGGCAGATCACGATCTACCGTAGATCTCAAGGCGTCCTGGTAGATCGTAGGCAGAGCGGAGGAAGGCTCAGTCCCCGCCCCGTAGGCTCCCGACGCCCCAGGTGCAGAAGGAGGTTGGACTGATGGCCCTTGGAGGTATCCTCCTATTCTAGGACCCCATTGTTATTAGCCTGTTCAAAACCCGCTGCAGTGCTCTCCCCCCGCCCCCAATGTGTGTGTTCCCTCAGAGTTAAGTGCTTGAAAGAAACTAATACTTGCCGGCTTCCTGAAGACCCTGGGTCGCGTCTCGCTCCCCCGCGTCACCACTCGAGTTGCGTCGGCTCTTGGCGATCGGACCTGACGTCGCCTCCGACTTTCCCTTGCGCGCTTGTGCCGGTTTGCTAGCCTACAACGGCTGGGCACCTGGTTAAGGGTGTCCCCGGACTTTTACAATTGCCGGCTTCACTAAAGGGGCTGCTCCCAGCTGCCCCTCCCGGACTTCCTTCTGGCGTTGAGTTCACCTCCAACGTTAGTGGCAGTCTCTTTCTCACTGCCTCCCGGGTCCACAGGCGTTCGTTTGAAGCTACCCAGGCGGCCGGCTCAGTACAAAAGAGATCAAAAATGAGCGGGGCCCCTTCCCAGCCTTCCTGGATAGCCCCACCCTACTTGCCTTGGAGCGGTGACTGTCCGCAACGGGGACCGTGCTCAATTTCCTCACCACAGACCCGTCTAAATGCTAATTTGCCATCACGTCGGCCGAGGTCACCAAATGAAGCAGGTATAAAAAGGAGTTATGGAACTCCAAGTACAACTTAACTTTACCAAGCTGCTATTCGTGCGGGTGCTAGGATGAGGAAAATCACACGACCACTGTGGAAAAGGTGAACATCAAATGGTTTATTCTTTACCAGCTGGTGGGCTTCTGCCAGCAGAACACAGCTGCCGATGGGGGGCAAAAGACCCCGTCACATTTCATACAAAGACATTTATACTCCTAATGGAGTCATTCTGTTAAGCCCACCCTTCTTCATGGACAGAAACAATCCCCAATAGGCTGGTCATCTCGTTTGCTTTCATGACATTTCAATAAACCAATAAACAGTTCATATTTCATTAGCATCATTTCACCGTAACACCTCTTGATTAGAACAATGGTCCCTTCTAAGTCAGTCCTTTCACACAGTGCAGTTATCAATATTGAGTCTCTCTGTTCCTAACTTGAAACATTATTCCCGGGCTCCCTGCCAGCAGCGGAGAAGGTCAGACTCTTTGCCATGCGCAATGGTGTTTCCCATTCACATTAACTTTTCCATAGCTCAAACTGCACTGTTTCCACCCATCTAGCCTATATTATCCCAAATTGGGCACAGGGTGTATTAAAATGCATTTAATCACAATGTTAGTCTTTCATTGCAAGTGCCTGTCCGATTATTGGCACCAAAACCCTCTTTTTCAGAGTTGACACGCAAGTAGCATCACTCTCTGACTGTACTTTTTATGCTCGGTACACACAATATATTATATTTATTTATCTCCCCAAAAGGACTCAAAATTTATTTTTAAACCACAGAGAAATTCAGAGAACACACACACACACATACTACAAATCCCAAGGTCCCATACAATATATCATTATATTTATCTCCCCAAAGGGAACTCAAAGTTTATTTCTTTGCACAGAATTTTGAATATACGAATGAACTAGAAATCCCAAGACTCCACAGATCACAACTTGGGCGGCTATACAGGCTTCAAACTGCAATGCATTGTATGCATCTACACTGGAATTAATTCCATGATAGGGAATTGTGGGACTTGTAGTTTGGAGAGGCGCCAGGCTTTGGGCAGAAGGTGAACAACAACCTTATAAAACTACAACTCCCAACGTACTCAATAACAGTCCCAAACCATTAGGTCATGACAGTTAAAGTGGGATCAAACTTCATCGCTTCCTACAGTGTGGATGCATCCTTACAGGCTAAATGAAGATTGAAGGCACTCTAGTTCTCAATGCTCAATGCTATGGAAGGCTGGGAGTTGTAGTATGGTGTTGCACCCATCATACTGTGAAATGACACCCCTGCAATTATGGCTCTTGAGAGTTCTAGTTGTAGATTTTTGGAGAGGCCACAGCACTCTATGGCAGAGAAGGTGAAAGGCCTTGCCAAACTACAACTCCCATGATTCCACAGCATTGGGCCATTCATTTCTCCTTTTCAAGCAACTTTAAAGTAAACTGTATTTCTGTCGTTGAAATGTCCTTGAAGGAGGAAGGAAAGGAAGCTGCTTGCAAAGAGGTCTCTGTCCCTTTTTGCAACCTTTGCAAAGCAAGCACAGGTGAGCTCCAAGATTATTCACCTCAATGCCCCTTAACATGCTGAAATGGATATTTCGCAAAAGGAGAAGAGGAAAGCATTCCATAGCATTGAGCCATAGCAATTAAAATAGTGTCAAAGTGCATTAATTTCACAGTGTGGATGCACCCCACAGGGACAAATATTATACCTTAAATGACCTTGGATTGGGAGGGGCAAAGTTTGGAACAGTTACAACTTCCAAAACTTCCTCCCAATAGTCTGTATTTAAAGAAAATAAAATTTCCCAAAATTTGGAGAGAAAAGAGTTTTTAAAAAGTAGATTATAAATATAGGTTGAGTATCCTTTATCCAGAGTTCCAAAATTGTGTGTGTGTGTGTGTGTGTGTGTATGGTTGGCTAAGATAGGGTCATCTTTGCTTTTTGATGTGCACAAACTTGGTTTCCATGCATTGAATTATTAAAAATATGGTGTATTAAATTACCTTCAGGACATGTGTTTAAGGTGTACACAGGGAATATAAATGAATTTTGTGTTTAGACTTGGGTCCTATCTTCCCTCTCTCTCTCTCTCTCTCTCTCTCTCTCTCTATATATATATATATATATCTCACAATGCGTTTGTGTGTATATACACAGACATACATACACATATACACACATACAAATGCATACACACATACACATCATAATAATAATTTATTTATACCCCACCACCATCTCCCCGAAGGGTACTCGGGGTGGCTTACATGAGGCCAAGCCCAATGACACATAAAACAACACAACAGCAAATAATAAAACAATACAATCAATATAACTTACACATAAGCAATAACAGACAATTTAAAAACATGCATACACACATATAGATAGATGCACACACATGTTAGATACAGATACAGATACATACACATATATGCACATATAGAATTTGGGTATATATACACATATCAAAAAGCACCCAAATCAGTGTGTACAGAGCTATCGTACTGTCTATTCTCCTCTATGGGTCTGAAACATGGGCCACCTATCGCCAACACCTACGACTCCTCGAACGCTTTCATCAGTGCTGTCTTCGCACAATCCTAAATGTACACTGGACTGACTATGTGACGAATGTCACTGTCCTTGAGCAAGCAGGGATCAGGGGCGGTCCTACAAGATAGGCCAAGTAGGCGGCCGCCTAGGGCGCCATCTGGGAAGGGGGCGCCATCCTGGCCGCATGAGGCGCCATCCTAGCCCCGCTTATGTTCCTCAGACAGTGCTGCAGCTGCCTGCTTTTGGACCCCGGCCTTGTGCGCTCCGACGCCGCTTCGGGGCATGCGCGGAGGTTTTTACGCAGGCGCAGTTGCTCCGGGAGCTGAAGTTGAGCGCAGGAGCAACTGCACATGCGCGAAAACCTCCGCGCATGCCCAGTAGCTCCCTTGCGCAGAAGCCTGTAAGCAAAGCACTCCCTATCGGGCAGGCAGGGAGTGCTTCCCTCCCTTTGTCTCCGCCCCGAAGTTTGCAGGGAAGGAGAAAAGAATCAGTGAAGGAAGTGTAAGTGAAGGAATGAATGAATGCTTTCCTCCTCCTCCTCTGTGACCTCTTCTCTCCCTCCTTCCTTTCTTCGGCTCTATTTCTGTCTAGACCTGAGGGCCTGAGGCTATGAGGAGTTGTGGGAGTTGGAGTCCAAAACACCTAGAGGGAGGGAGGAGGGCCCAAGTTTGCCCAGGCCGCGCTGCCTGTATTCGACCTCATTTGAACATTTTGGCTGTTTTTCTATTTACATTTACATTGGGATCCTAATTTTGGACTTATGGGAGACTCCTATGGATTATGAGACGGGTGATAGGTAATATATTCTGATTTTGATGCATTTACATTGCATTTCTTGTTGATTATTATACAGTTCTGCTTAATAGTGTCACACAATATAATACAAATACAATATAACAATAGAATGATGATATATTTTATAATACTTGTAATATTACAAACAATATTGCAGTATAGTGGTATTGTACAAAATAGTAATATATAATATTTTATTTTACTTTATTTTGGGTTATTTGAGTTTTATAGGAGTAATGAAAATATTTAGTAGAGGATAATTTTATTTAATTAAATAATTTTATTATTTTATAATAATAATATAATAGAATGTTACATTATATTATAATGTCAATATATTATAATATAATTATATTGTAATGTAGTATAATATAATTATGATATAATATAGTATGAGTATGGTATAATATATTGTATATACATTGATACAATATAATACTACTAATGGTATTGTGATATTATAATTGTATATTTGTTTTACATGGGGGCGGCAAAATAATGTTTTTTTGGGGGGGGGCACCAAAATAATGTTCGCCTACCATTAAAATTACCTTAGACCGCCCCTGGCAGGGATCACCAGCGTTGAGGCCATGCTATTGAGAACACAGCTGCGCTGGGCAGGGCACGTCTCTAGGATGAAGGACCACTGCCTCCTAAAGATACGACTCTACGGTGAACTCGCCACAGGTCAGCGCAAGAGAGGCACCCCAAAATAGAGATACAAGGACTCCCTGAAGCAACATCTCAGGCTCAGCCAGATTGATCACCAACAATGGTCCACCCTGGCCTCGCATTGGGAGGCATGGAGAAGCACTATCCACAATGCTGCGGCCTTTTTCGAGAAGACACGCCGAATGAGTCTCGAAGAGAAACGACAACGCAGAAAGAACCACAACTTGGAAACAACATCACCCAAGGAGACTTTCTGCTGTGCTTTCTGCAACCGAACTTGCCTATCTCAGATTGGCCTTTTTAGTCATCAATGTGCTTGTAAAAAGCGTGGGATGAGTCCTTCCTAAGAATCTTCTTTCGCAGAGTAATGTCGAGAGATATATAAACACACAATATATATACACACATATAAATACACACATATAATGTGTGTGTATATATATATATATAACTCACATATACACACATATATAATGTGTGTATATACATAAACACACATAATATATATACAAACACATACATACACACATGCATGTAATTTGTTTATTAAACACACACATATATACGCACACATATACATACACACATATATTATTACTATTATTTTAGAAAGCCTAATTCTCTTTTAATGTGTATAATCTTTTGAATTGCATATTATATTGTTTTTACCACATATAAATATAATAATAGTCGTTTTTCTAATAATGGTGGTTTTTCTCTCCTAAACGAAACGCCAAGCAGCTCATGACACTACGAAAAGCAATCCAAAACACAATTTAAAACCTATATACATTGCAGTAGAATGAAACATTGTTAGAAACAATGTTAAAATCACATAATAGGTGGAATCTGTACCCGATAATTTCCAACTCTGCCTAGAAGCCGTAACTGGATGGCTGCGAGCCAGTAAGTTGAAGGTGAACCCAGTGAAGACGGAGATCTTGTGGCTGGGCCGCCCGGGGGGATTCAGTTGCCGACGTTTGACGGCGTGGCATTATGCCCGCAGCCTTTAGTAAAGAGCTTAGGGGTCCGGTTGGCGGCAGGCAAAACGTCTGGCTCCCTACCTCTCCCGCTGCGACCTGGCCACGGTGATCCAAGCCACGGTCATCTCGAGGCTCGATTACTGTAATGCGCTGTACATTGGCCTACCCTTGTCGGCGATCCGGAAACTCAAGCTGGTGCAGAACGCAGCAGCCCGCCTGCTCTTAGGAGCCACAAGAACGGCTCATGTAACACCACTCCTACGCGAACTGCACTGGCTGCCAATTGAATTCCGGGTCGCCTTCAAGGTGTTAGTTTTAACTTTCAAGGCCTTATATGGTTTGGGGCCAGTGTACCTGAGGGAGCGGCTTATCCCATATGTGCCCAGAAGATCATTGCGTTCAGAGGGGCTCAACATGTTGGAGGTTCCTGGCATGAAGATTTGTAAGCTATCCAGTGCGCACATGGCAGAGGGCGTTTTCAGTGGCCGCACCAACCTTATGGAACTCGCTGCCAGCGGAGACGCGAGCTCTACGGGACTAAATGACATTCCGCAGGACCTGTAAGACCTGGCTGTTTAGGCAGGCATTTGGTGCTTGACCGATGCCTGCCATAACTTGCCACCCTGCCGCGTCGTTGCCACTGCACTATGTGTTGATCTACTGTAGTTTTATTGTAGGGGTTTTAAATTGGTTTTATGATGTCGCTTTTATGTGTTTTAACTTGATATGTTTTATGTGCTGTAAACCGCTCTGAGCTTCGGATAGAGCGGTCTATCAAGCCGAAATAATAAAATAAATAAATAAATAAATTGGTATATGGAAGCATTCAAAAAATCCAGCAACGAAAAAGATTTAGAATAATAGAAGCATAAAGTTGGAAAAAATCCTAAGCGTCACCCAGTCCAACCCCATTCTGCTTTGCAAAAAGACACAATCATCTAAGCCCTCCCGACAGATGGCCATCCAGTCCCTGTCTAAAAAGCTCCAGGGAAGGGGATTCCACTGCACTCAGAGGCAACAGATTTTACTTATTTCACATAAGGGATGCTCAACTTGCAATTATTATTATGTTGTTTATATTTTCCTGGGTGATTAGGCTAGGAGAGCAAAGACTTGGGTTGGATTATGTCATAGTGGCTGAGTGGGCATGATCCAAGGCGGTTGGCTGAGCCGGCTGCCAAGTCACAGTGCTTTCCCTCCACTTTGAGACTGACCTGCAGCTGAAGTTGTCGCAGAGTCATTCACTTCCCAAGGGCCGGAGGAAAAGAATACGTCAGGATTTCTCGGCTTCGGTGACTCCAAAACGTGAGTGTTTCCCAGCACATGTTAGCCAAAGCTATTCCAATAAGGTCTCCATGGGTGCAAACTTGGACTGGCCCGCCATTCATTTCATCGGGGTAACCTGTTGTGGTTAAGTTGACCATGAGACTTACGTTTGAATCCTTCCTTAACCTTGGAAACCTATAAGGAAACTTTAGGAGTCACACTCTCTCAGCCTCAGAGGAAGTCCAAAGAATGAGAACCCTTGTATCAGTGCAAAGGAGATAAAGACTGGCAGGTGTTGAAGGCAGAGTAAAATATTATGATAGTACATTGCTAAGAAGGAATTAGCAGGAAAACAGTGGCTGGATCCACACTGCCATATAACGCAGTATGGTCATTGTAGACTCATATAATGTAGGAATGCATTATATGACTCTAATGCATGAGTAATGCATCATATGAGTCTACACTGACCATGCAATGCATATTCAAACTGCATTATGGTGGTGTGGACCCAGGCAATGATATTTTCATGATATGTCATAAAGGCCGGTGATGGAAAGTCCATTTTAGTTTTTATTTTATGATGATTTAGTTTTAATGCTTGTATATTTTAAATTGTATATAAATGCTTTATGCCAAGCCTCTTCGATTCCCTTTGGGGAGATAGAGTGAAGTGTGTGTGTGTGTGTGTGTGTGTGTATACAGTGTGTGTGTGTGTGTATATATATATATATATATATATATATATATATTTATTTATATTATAGTTACGTCACTCAAAACGAACAGAGCACATATGCTCTGTTCATTTTGAGTGACATAACTCAAAATCCGCTGGATGATTTGCCGCCAAATTTGGCCACAAGACCTCTACTAACCCAAGGAGTAACCATCACTCAAAAAATTGACTTTGTCACTTGGGAGTTGAGGTTGCTGGGATTTATAATTCACCTACAATCAAAGAGCATTCTGAACTCCACCAACAGAAGATGGAATTGAACCAAATGTGGCACACGGGACTCCCATGACCAACAGAAAATACTGGAAGGGTTTGGTGGGCATTGACCTTGAGTTTTGGAGTTGTAGTTCACCTACAGTACATCCAGAGAGCACTGTGGACTCAAACAATGATGGATCTGGACTACACTTGGCACGAATCCTCAATATGCCCAAATGTGAACACTGGGTAAATTTGGGGAAAATAAACATTTGGGAGTTGGAGTTACTGGGATGTATAGTTCATTTACACTAAGGAGCAGAATCACGCCGTGCCGGTAGGCGGTGGCTGGCGAGGAGGGCAGCCAGGAAACACTCCAGGGTCTCTGCCTCGCGATGCAGCCTCTTCCCTGCCTCAAAGCCGCTTGCCAGGCCCTACCCCTCGCCTGCAAGCAATGGAAGAGGCAGAAGAGAAGCGAGGGAGGAAAGAGCGCGAGACAGAAGAGAGGAGGGAGAGAGTGCAAGGTAGGGGGGAGTGTGTGAGGTGGAAGGGAAGGGAGGAGGAGGAGAGTGAAGGCATGTTCTGTGGTGGCGCTTGCTCCTGGCCTCCTCCTCTTTACCCCCCTCACTTCCCCTCCGTTGGCTGCTCTGCTTGCCTGCCTGCCTGCCGGGGTCCGGTCAGCATCGGCTGGTGGGCCACATGCGGCCCGCGGGCCGTGAAATGCCCAGGTCTGGTGTAAGACCTGCCGCACACTGTGAAGCCTTTGCACAGACTGAGACCTTTCTCCCACTGAGGTTTACCTCAAACTGACCGCTACTAAGCCACAGGCACACCTGCCCATACAGAACGGTAGCTTTTGCTGAGCCATTGCATTCATTTAACCCTTTCAGTGCAATACCTTTTTCATATTTCTGACACATATTGCTGATAAATAATCAGTAAGTAAGGTATATAGATTAAAAAAGAGAGAAAAACAATGAAATTATCTTCCTTCCTTGCAGATGTAAGTTTGCAAAAGAGCCTTTGACAATGCAAATGCCAGAGAATGGCGTCAGGTGATGTTCTCACGGAAATTCGGTTTTCTGATGATATTGTCCTGAATGTGACAATTGCAGCAAGAAGCATTTGCCACAGAATATAAACTCTGCTCTTGGTGGACAAGGGAATAGGAAGTACTTAATATACAGATCAATTAAATGCTTGTCCCAAATCAAGTTTGGATTGTCCATGTACCGCCCTGTTTCCAAAACCCTGGAGTCGTGTCTTTAGCACTTGTTCTTCTAAATCATATTATTTCTTCCCTTTTTCAAGAAACAAGAGACGGCTTTGCCTATCGCCGGTGCCCAAAAGGCCAAAGAAACCAAAGGAAAAAGTCCTGCAGCAATTCCAACATAATGATCAGGTGGGTTTGGATGAATCTGAGAGTTGGAAGGGTCCCCCAAAGGCCATCTAGTCCAACCCGCTTCAGGTAGACTCATTATTTTCCATGTTTCTCTCTTGCAGTCTTTGAAAGGCAGAAACAAGAAGCATTGGTCAAAGGAAAAACCATTGCAAGAAAACACAATTTCTAGGTAATGCTTGCCTGGTCTGTGACGTAATATATGACTATGATTTCCTCCAAACTCCATGATTTTATTACTGCAATAGCTGTACCCTTCTCTCCCTCTGTCTCTTCTTGCTTTCTCTCCTTCCTTCTCTCCCTCTTTCCTGACACTTTGTCTGTATCTGTGGCAACCATCCTCAGAGGTGGTGCGGTTTGTAGGAAACTAGGAAAATTGGATTTATATATCTGTGGAAAGTCTAGGGTGGGAGAAAGAACTCTTGTCTGATGGACGTAGGTGTGAATGTTTCAATTGGCCGCCTTCATTAGCATTTGATGGAAGAAACCATGAAAATGAACAAAATCTGGCTGCCAGTATTTAAATAAACCTCTAAAATTATAACAATAAATAAAGAACACTTAAAACAGGTGAACTCCAGACAAAAAACAAATCAGGGACAGCTAATCACATCTCAACAAAGGATTCCCCCAGGCAGTAAGAAGCAACACCTTGATATTTCTTGGCTTTTCTTCACGAACGAAGATTCAGGAAGGAATCATCCTACGCTTTCTACAAGCACGTTGATGACTACAAAGGCCGATCCGAGATAGGCAAGTCCGGTTGCAGAAAGCACAGCAGAAAGTCTCCTTGGGTTCTGTTTCCAAGTTGCAGTCATTTCTGCACAGCATTGTGGATAGTGCGTCTCCATGCCTCCCAATGTGAGGCCAGGGTGGACCATTGTTGGTGATCAATCTGGCTGAGCCTGAAATGTTGTTTCAGGGAGTCCTTATATCTCTTTTTTGGGGCGCCTCTCTTGCGCTGACCCTTGGCAAGTTCACCGTAGAGTAGTATCTTTGGGAGGCGGTGGTCCTCCATCCTGGAGACGTGCCCTGCCCAGCGCAGCTGTATACTCAATAGAATGGCCTCAGCGCTGACGATTCCTGCTTGCTCAAGGACAGCAACATTCGTCCAGTCAGTGTATATTTAGGATTGTGCGAAGAGAGCGCTGATGAAAGTGTTCGAGGAGTCGTAGGTGTTGGCAATAGGTGACCCATGTTTCAGACCCATAAAGGAGAATAGACAGTACGATAACTCTGTACACACTGATTTTGGTGCTTTGCCTCAGGTGCTTGTTACTGCAGACTTGTTGTGAAGCCTTCCAAATGCACTATATGCCTTTGCTAATCTGTGATCTATCTCTTTGTCAATCTTGGCATCTGAAGAGATGATGCTTCCCAGGTAGGTGAACTGCTGAACGGATTTAAGCACAGATTTGCCTATGCTGACATGGGGATGATGTTGTTCTTCCTGTGGTGTGGGCTGGTAGGGAACTTCTGTTTTCTTCAGGCTGACTTCCAGCCCAAACAGCTCTGCAGCTGTTGCAAAGCAGGATGTGAGGCGCTGCAGAGCTGCTTCTGAACGGGTGACAAGGGCAGTATTGTCTGCAAAAAGCAGCTCACGGACTAGATAGTTAGTCTTAGTGCGAGCCCTCAGACGGCTTAAGTTGAAACTGCTATGCAATCTAATGTTAATCAAAGTGGCCAATTGAAACATCCACACCTACCTCCAACAGACAAGAGTTCTTTCTCCCACCCTGGACACAGATATGTAAACCCAATTTTCCTAGTTTCCAACAAACTCCATAACTCTTCGGCGTTGAGTATTTATGGCGCAGCGGATAGGCAACAGAAATATAGAAGTTTAATTCCCCATCGGCCCAAAAACTCCAGACTCTGTTCGAGTGAATAATGAAACTCTCATTCAATTCACAAGGTAAATATATAACTTTGTATTGAATTGTATTTAACAATAACTGGCAAAACATCGAAAAACAACAGCCATCATGTAGCAGCAAATTGGGAGTTATGGAACTCCAAGTGGCAAGTTACCTCTTACCAAAACGGCGGCATGGACGTGCGGGCGCAAGGATGAGGAATCACGCAACAACTTCACTGCTCAAGATGAAGTCAAAGATTTATTGATTACACCAGCTGGTGGGGGTTGCCCACAGAACGTGCTGTAAAGGGCAAACGGCCCCGGTCATCCTTAACACAAAGGTTTTATACCCCTCATGGCGGCATCCACAAAGCCTGCCCTCCTTCATAAACATTTCACAAACATCATTGGCTGGTGTTACAGAACATTTCATTAATCCAATAAAGCATAACATTTTCATTTGCATCACATCTTAATCCCCTCCTATTTGTTAGAACAATGAACATTTCTATGGTAGTCTTTCCCACAGTACATCTATCAGTGGCTGGGACTCTCATGTTCCCAACTAGCAACATTTGGCTTCTGCGGACTCCTTGCCAGCAACGGAGGGGGGGCAGAATCCCTTTGCTCATGCGCAGTTCTTATCCATTTGGCACTAAGGTAAACAAACCTCACGCCTTGTACTGTTAGACCAATCTGAGCCTGGGATGTACTGGCAAATCACAGCATTGGCTAGAAGCACCAATCACAGTGTAACATTCACGGAGCCAGTGCCTGCTTGATTCTTGGCACAGAAACCCCCTTTTCTAAGCTCTACACGTGTGCAGCATCACTCTCTGACTGTACCTCTGTTGGGAAAGTACCAAAACCGCTTTAATCACAGCTACCTTTCTAAACATCCTTTCCTCACAGATATTCAATCCCAACTGACAAATCCCAACTGTCACTTTGTAACGGAAATTCCTCAAGGTTCCATTTAGCAGTCTTGAGACAGCGCCATCTGGTGTCAAAACATGTCACACTGCAGGTCATCTCAAACTGCGAAAATATATCTTGTGCTGACTCATGAATTGCTATTCAAAATGCAATAATCTGACAACAAACTCCATAACCTCTGAGGATGCTTGGCACAGATGCAGGCGATATGTCAGGAGATAATGCTTCTAGAACATGGTCATGCAGCCCGAAAAACCTACAACAACCCAGTGATTCCGGGCATGAAAGCCTTCGACAATATAGGAACAGGAAATTAATTTGTTTCCTGCTCATCTGTCCACCCAAAAAATACCGAATGTCCGGAGTGTTTTATCTCCTCCTAAGCCTGGAATACTGTTTTCTTTCCAATTAGTAGGGATTTCGGAGCGGAAACAGTTGCTTGCATTACTGATAGGGTTTTTGGTGCTGTCAATGTTGAAAGGGTGTGAAGAACACAGAGCCAAAGGGAGTGTTTTCTTTCCAAAATGAAGGGAAATAGTTGAGCCGCATCCAGGCATTGGGCCACGAATTTCCTCCCGCTTTGCTTGATGCCCAAAGGATTGCCTTTTGTGTCCTGGGAATAAGCAGGTGCAGAAAGCCGTTGGAGCGTGCGAATGAGCGCTGGAGGCCCTGAAAAGGGGAAATTCTGCATGTGTTTTCGGGATCGGCGTGACGTCACGTTGCCCCATTGTGGAAAGAAAGAAGGAGCAAAGGCCCTGGACTTTGTTGCGCGCTTTCTTGGCAGCACATTTCAGAAAGTATTCTCAGAAAGTCGCCGAGAAGAATAACAATGACTGATAACCATACCTTTGTTCTGAATGAGAGAGAGCGGCCGAGTCAATGGTTTCCAAATACAATGCAAAACAAGGTTTCAAAGAAAAACATGCTCTCTTTGAACCACATTTCCAGGAACCTTCCTAGCCAGGGATGGTGTTTGGAAGTTGTAATTTTTCAAAGCAATTTCCAAACTTTGTACCACTTGGCAGAGAAAGATGGGAGCTGCCTTGCAACTGCTCAATCTATTTTGCTCTCTCTCTTCTTCTTACAATAATATAATTTTGAATGCTTTTTTCCCCTTAAAAAGATCAAAACTTCTGGATGTGCTTCTACACTGCAGAATTAATGCAACTCGATACCACTTTAGCAGTCAGAGATCCGTGCTATGTAATCCAGGGCAATTCTTCCAGCAAAAGGTGGCCGTAGTTGTCCTCGGAGGACCTAGAGCAGTGTTTTTCAACCCGGGGGTCGGGACCCCTGGGGCCGGGGGGGGGGGGATGCGAGGGGTTGTCAGGGGGTCACCAAAGACTTTCAGAAAACACAGGATTTTTTGTTGGTCATGGGGGTTCTGTGTGGGAAGTTTGGCCCATTTCTATCGTTGGTGGGGTTCAGAATGCTCTTTGATTGGAGGTGAACTATAAATCCCAGCAACTACAACTCCCCAATGTCAAGGTCTGCTTCCCCCAAACTCCATCTGTGCTTTTATTTGGGCATATTGAGTATTCATGCCAAGATTCATCCAGATCTATCATTGAGTCCACAGTGCATTCTGGATGTAGGTGAACTACAACTCCAAAACTCAAGGTCAATGCCTACCAAATGCTTCTAGTGTTTTCTGTGGGTCATGGGAGTCCTGTGTGCTAAGTTTGGTTCAATCCCATTGTTGGTGGAGTTCAGAATGCTCTCTGATTGGAGGTGAACTATAAATCCCAGCAACTACAACTCCCAAATGTCAAGGTCTGTTTTCCCCAAACTCCATCAGTGTTCACATTGGGGCATATTGAGTATCCGTTCCAAATCTGGTCCAGATCCATCATTGATTGAGTCCACAGTGCTCTCTGAATGTAGGTGAACTACAACTCCAAAATTCAAGGTCAATGCCCACCAAACCCTTCCAGAGTTTTCTCTTGGTCTTGAGAGTTATGTGTGTCAAGTTTGGCCCAATTCTATCATTGGTGGGGTTCAGAATTGATTGTAGGTGAACTATAAATCCCAACAACCACAACTCCCAAATGACAAAATCAATCCCCCACTATTCAAATGTGGATTCAAATGTGGACGTATTGGGTATTTGTGCCAAATTTGGTCCAGTGAATGAAAACCCATACTGCATACCAGCTATTCACATGACGATTCATAACAGTAGCAAAGCTACAGTTATGAAGTCGCGAGGAAAATAATTTTATGGTTAGGGGTCACCACAACATGAGGAAGTGTATTAAAGGGGTTGCGGCATTGGGAAAGTTGAGAAACTCTTTGCCACTAGAGGGAGCACTTCATTCATAATATAATACAATATATGTTTATAGTAAATTGATTAAGAGTGACTATTACAAAATGTAACGTATTTTTAAATATGTACCTGGTTTTAATACACTTTTCCAATGCTTTTATGATAGACTCAATTAGGAAATGACATTTATAACCCAGGAATAAAATCCGTGTTACATAGTGAAATAACAACAACAACAACAATTGCATTTGTTGTTCTAGACCAGGGTTTCTCAACCTTCCTAATGCTGTGACCCCTTAATACTGAACTCCCATGACCAAGAGAAAACTCTGGAAGGGTTTGGTGGGCATTGACCTTGAGTTTTGGAGTTGTAGTTCACTTACATCCAGAGAGCACTGTGGACTCAAACAATGATGGCTCTGGACCAAACTTGGCACAAATAATCAATATGCCCAAATGTGAACACCGGTGGCATTTGGGGAAAATAGCCCTTGACATTTGGGAGTTATAGTTGCTGGGATATATAGTTCACCTACCATCAAAGGAGATTCTGAACTCCACCAACAATGGAATTGAACTAAACTTGGCACACAGAACTCCCACGACCAACAGAAAATACTGGAAAGGTTTGGTGGGCATTGACCTTGAGTTTTGGAGTTGTAGTTCACCTACATCCAGAGAGCACTGTGGACTCAAACAATAATGATTCTGGACCAAACTTGGCACAAATAATCAATATGCCCAAACGTGAACACTGGTGGCGTTTGGGGGAAATAGCCCTTGGCATTTGGGAGTTGTAGTGGCTGGGATATATAGTTCACCTACCATCAAAGGACATTCTGAGCAATGGAATTGAATTAAACTTGGCACACAGAACTCCCATGACCAAGAGAAAACTCTGGAAGGGTTTGGTGGGCATTGACCTTGAGTTTTGGAGTTGTAGTTCACCTACATCCAGAGAGCACTGTGAACTCAAACAATGATGGATCTGGATCAAACTTGGCACAAATAATCAATATGCCCAAATGTGAACACTGGTGGCATTTGGGGAAAATAGCCCTTGACATTTGGGAGTTATAGTTGCTGGGATTTATAGTTCACTAGCTGTACCCGGCACGCGTTGCTGTGCCCTATGTAGGTGATGTGAGAATGTCTGGGTATGTATGTTGTTGAAATGATGTGAGCATGTGTGTTGTGTTTATATTTATGTGTGTGTGTAGGTGTGTGTGTGGATATTTGGGGGGTATGAGTGTTTGTGTTTTGGTATGTGTGTGCATGTATATATATGTGTGTGTGTGTATGTGTGTGTGGATATTTGGGGGGTATGTGTGTTTGTGTTTTGGTATGTGTGTGCATGTATATATATGTGTGTGTGTATGGGTGTGTGGATATTTGGGGGGTTTGAGTGTTTGTGTTTTGGTATGTGTGTGCATGTATATATATGTGTGTGTGTGTATGGGTGTGTGGATATTTGGGGGGTATGTGTGTTTGTGTTTTGGTATATGTGTGGATGTATTTGTGCCCTCTTTAGGAGATGTGTGGAAGTGTGGGTATGTAAGGGTAGGAATTGATTTGTCAATGTGTTTTGTGTGTGTATATATATGTATGTGCGTTTGTATGTGTGTGTGTGTATGTATGTGTGTGTGTTTGTGTGTGTCTGTGTATGTATGTGAGTATGTATGTGTTGGTGTGTCTGTATGTATGTGTATATATGTTTCTGTATGTGTGTATGTAGCCTTCCCCCCCTGTATCTGTCTGTTCCCCCCTCGTCTCTCTCCCCTCCCCCTCTCTCTCTGTCTCACTTTCCCCCTCTCTCTCCCCTCCTGTCTCTTGCTGCCTGATTCCCCCTTCTCTTTCCCCCCTCTTTCTGTCTGTGTCACTCCCCCTCTCTCTCCCTGACCCTCTCTCAGGCCTCCCCTCTGTCTGATTACCTCCCGCCGTGTTCCCAGCGTTTGCGGCGGCGCGCCTGAAGCAAGGTAAGCCCGGGAGCTTACCTTCTTTCAGGCGCGTCCACCGCAACCGTGTGGGACACGCCGAGGGCGGGAGGCAGGCCCGGAGAGATCGGCGCTCCGCCTCCTCCGTGTCCCCCGTGTTTGCGGCGGCGGCGCCTGAAAGAAGGTAAGCTCGGGGAGCTTACCTTCTTTCTGGTGTGGCCGCTGGAACCGTGGGGACAGGGCGGAGGGCGGTGCGCCGATCTCCGCCTGCCTCCCGCCCTGGCGCCGCATGGGCAGCATCGTGGCGGCCCGCCCCTTTTTGTGTCTGCTGGGGGAAGTGCGGCGTTTTGTACTACATTTCCCAGAAACCCCGGCATGGCCACTTCCAGTTCTTGCGGAGGTTTCTGGGAAGCGTAGTTTTGCGGCCTAGAGCTGCTCTGGGACCGGGGACGTGTGTTCCATGGCGAGGAGGTGTTTTTTTGGGTTGGCGGGCTGCGAAGGTCCCGGTGAGTGGGGAGAGAGGGTGACGAGGATGGTTTGGTGGGTTTGGGGGGGCCTTGTGCGCCTGCGCGGTTGTTCTCCTCTCTCCAGCGCTCGCGGGCAGCGCAGAACGGGAGTCTATGGGCAGTTTTTGGAGGCTGTTTTTTTGGGGGTTGCAATTTAGGGAGGTGGTTTTTTTTGGGTTATGTCTGTACCTCGTGGTCTGGGGGAATGTGTGTCGTGGGATTTGTGTTTGGGGGGGTTATGGTTTGGCCGTGCATATCCTTCTTTGCACGACCACGTCTCCTTTATATATATAGACTTACAATCAAAGAGCATTCTGAACCTCACCAATGAGAGAATTGGGCCAAACTTCCCACACAGGACCCTCGCGACCAACAGAAAATACTGTGTTTTCTGATGGTCTTTAGGGACCCCTCTGACACCCCCTCACAACCCCCCCAGGGATCACAAACCCCAGGTTGAGTAACACTGTTCTAGACATAGGTTGCATCGTGTTATAGGTCTGTTTGCAGATAGTGACGTATTTAAAATACTTTACATAGCTTTCTTGTTACAATAGTGGATATTCTGGTGTCCATAAGCTTCTAAAAATGATGCAGTAGCAATTAAAGATTGCAAAAGCCACCCAGTTGTCAGGAGTAAGACAACAATAGTTTCCCTGCATTAGACCCAGATAGTGTTTGTATGGAAGAGTAAGTTACGCATTTAGGCAATCTTGGAAGTATGGGAACGGTTCTGCAATCTATGCTGGAAACTGCGAGGCCAGACTCAGGGACTGGGATTTTCTCCCTCCAGATTAATTACACTTCAGTTTTTAATTGCATAGTTTAATCGGTTCTGAAAGCCTCTTTTCTACTTTCCGGAGTTAGAGACCTATCCATTGACCCATTTTTTGGTGCCTGAGCAAAGCAATGTGTGTTTTGTTTTGTCCTGCTAAATTGGCCAGGAAAACTAATGAAGGAATTTAAGATAATGTGTGTCTGCTAATACAGGGCATTCCTGTCTTTCTTTTCCTTGTCATATTCTTTGTTGTTTGCGGTAATATTCCACCCTTAATCGTAATTGGCAGAAGGCTGGCAACTTCCATAAAACATGGGGTAACATGCTCCCAAAATTCCCAAAAGCATAATTTAAAAAATCAGTGATGGATAATAAAATGGAAGGAAATAATTTTTCTTTTTTGGAATATGAATATTATTTTACAACACTATACAACTTGTAAAATCAATAATTTTCTCATAAATGTCTTATATCACACATGCCACATATTGAAATTAAAAGTCAACAGGGACTTCCCACCTTAACCTTCTACACCAGTGTTTCCCAACCAGTGTGCCGTGGCACACTAGTGTGCCGTGAGCGATCATCAGGTGTGCCGTGGGAGACTGGCACTCTCCCCCCTCCTAGCAGCCCCCTCACAGGTTTCCAAGAAACAAATTGAGCCTCTCCGCTTGAATTTTTTTTTTTACTATTTTACTGGATTTTTCGAGAGTTGCCCCCAAGGAACTGTTTATAACAGCTTCATGACATCCATAGTTAACTGGAAGCAAGTTTCACTCAGGGTGAAATTTCACAAAGGTCTGGAGAAAAAGCCCTATGAGGAGCGGCTTGAAGAGCTGGGCATGTTTAGCCTGAAGAAGAGAAGGCCGAGAGAAGACATGATAGCCATGTATAAATATGTGAGAGGAAGTCATATCTACTGTATGTTGTGTTCATCAAAACAGGCCCAGGTTTCACAATGAGCGTATAAATACATTTAAAAACATATTAACTATATGTATGACTGTGTTAGAGTGTCATTTTGGTTGGTGGTGTGCCCCAGGATTTTGTACATGTAAAAAATGTGCCGCAGCTCAAAAAAGGTTGAAGAACACTGTTCTACACTGTCATATAAAATCCAGATTATCCGTTTTGAACTGGATTATATGGCAGTATAGGCTCATATAATCCAGTTCGAAGCAGATACTCTGGATTATATGGCAGTGTAGAATGGGCCTTAGGCAGCTTCTTTATTCTGCTTGGCTGTCTCAGCATTTTCAGATGGTTATTGCTGCGCAGATGGACAGAGTTGCAAACTTCACTTCCAATTCGTCTTGTAATTTGGCACCTCTACTATTGAGAGAGCGAGTGACAGAGAGTGTGAGAGCGAGAGTGTGTGTGAGAGAGAGAGCACGAGAGAGAGAGAGAGAGAGAGAGAGAGAGTCCACAGGCAAAGGAATGCCTAGATTTACCTGTGCATGATTATGCCTTTCCTGTGACGTGCTAATGCTTAAATTGCACATTACCGCTTGAAGAAGCCATAACGGCGAAACGGAACAGGCCGCACACTTCATCCGTCGTGGTGTGCCCTGCGTCCCTCCATTTGGAGCTCTATACCTCTTCCACCCTCAGCGCCTCCTCCGTAACCAACTTTTAGTGCATTGGCGCAGCTGGGCAGCGTTTGGTTCCTGGAAATGCCGGGTTCACCCAGGGAGGAGCCCCAGCGCATCTCGCCGCGGCTTTTTTTGCTCTGCTCTCTTTGCAAACTCCCCCCGGCTCTTAGCGCAACTGCGCGGCCGGTTCTACAACGCAGTGGACGCACACGGCTGGATTATTTACTTTGGTCTTTTCACCCCTTACCTGTGGATTACCCCTTCTCCTCGGACTGAGCATTTATTTCCGGGTTTTGGTTACGTCTACGAGGTACTGTACCTAGTTCCATCTGTGAGTCCCATCTCGCCAAGAGTACTGTGGCGCGCCTATATTCTCTATTGTAGAGTTGTGATGTGTTATTTGTAACTTTCCCTATGTACTGCATCTTGCATGTGTATTGATATGATATTAATGTTCATAAGATTATAACTTTTGATATCTTTCATTAGTTCTAGTGTGACTTAGAATGGGCCTTAGGCAGCTTCTTTATTCTGCTTGGCTGTCTCAGCATTTTCAGATGGTTATCGCTGCGCACATGGACAGAGTTGCAAACTTCACTTCCAATTCGTCTTGTAATTTGGCACCTCTACTATTGAGAGAGCGAGTGAGAGAGAGTGTGTGTGTGTGTGTGAGAGAGAGAGAGAGAGCGAGAGCGAGAGAGAGAGAGATGACCGCTTGGCGTGCGCTCCCGCAGACCGAGGGAGGATTCAGGTTGGGGTTTGTGCGGCTTTTGTTCGGCTGCTCCCAAAGGCAGGAGAGCCAGACCCTTCCCTCCCTCCCGCGGCTCCCTTTGGCCAAGCAGCCCGCCCCGGTTTGGTCCGAGAGCGCAGGTGCGAGCCTGGGTTGGTGTGGTCTCATGCTGGGGACCTGGGAGAGGTCCACCCAAGCAACAACCTTTCTCTCCCCTCTCCCTCCCTCCCTCTCTTCCTTCTTTACTTGCTTTCTTTCTTTGCTCCTAGTTGCCTCCTTCTCCTCCTTCTCCCCTCCCTCCCACCGCCCTCTCCCGGACTCTGCCACTCGGCTCTGGCTGCAGGAATTTACAGTCTGCTGCCGGGGGAGCCGGGCGAGTCGCCATGGAGACGGCTTCACTGGGAGCCAGGAGGTCAGGCTAGCCAGAGACCCGCGGGCAAATCAATGGATCAATGCAAGGGCCCCGCCGCAGCCCAGAGAGCGAGAGACGGAGTGAGGGGACGGAGCAGAGAGTTTGCCGGGAGAAGGAGCGAGGAGGGGCATGAGAAAGGGAAAGAGGGGTGCGGACCAGGGTTTTTTTTGGTCTGTGATCTGCCCCCCCCCCCCGGCTTGCGCCCCTAGGCCATGGCCTATGTTGGCCTTATGGGTAATCCAGGCATGAAATAAATATCACTTCTCTACTATGAAATCGCTAGTCCTGTTATGAATGCATACATTTTTTTATTAAAAGTTGCAGATTTTTGCCCCCAGAGTTATCATTATATAATTACAAGTATTATTCCTCTGGCTGAGAAGCCCCTGCTTTTCCAAACTTTACAGAAAGGACACAAGAATAATAAGATATCAATGGCATGTTTGTATAATATATCTAATATTGTTTATCTTTAACTGTCACCCATACACACAGACATATTGTGTGTATATATACCTTAGCTTGTTGTTCTTACGTCTTTGCTTTGTGTGTGTGTGTGTGTGTGTGTGTGTGTGTTCATTGGGGAGATGGTGGCAGGGTATAAATAAAGATTATCATAATAATAATAATAATTATTATATGTGTGTATGTGTATATATATATATGTATCATATATATATATATATCAAATACACACAGAAAATACATAAAATGAGCTATCAATGGTGTGTGTAGATATATATTTAAACTTTTCTCATGTTTTTTATGATTAGAAATGACCTATATATATATATATATATATATATATATATATATATATACACATACACACACACACACATACATATGTATACATACATGTGTGTGTGTGTGTATGTATATGTATCAAATGGCTGTTCTTGAGCTGTCCCATATATATATGTGGGACAGCTCAAGAACAGCCATATGATACATATACATATACACACACACACACATACACATGTATGTATACATATGTGTATGTATGTATATATATCTATCTACACACACCATTGATAGCTCATTTTATGTATTTGCTGTGTGTGTTTGATATATATATATATGATACTTATATATACAGACACATACACACATTATATATATATATATATGTGTGTGTGTGAGTGTGTGTGGGACAGCTCAAGAACAGCCATAAGATACATATATATCACACCATATATACATATATCACACCATATATATATACACAGATATACACATGTATGTATACATATGTATATATATATATGTGTGTGTGTGTGTGTGTATATGTATATATATACAGTATATATATATCATATTGTAGCAGGAAAAATCCTACCAAATATTACCCCTTTGACTCCAAGGCTGCTATCCGTGCGGGCGCAGGAACGAGAAGACGTGACAACTGGGTTACTTTTCAGGAAACACAGTTTATTCCAGATCCACAGCTGTAGGGGTCTGCCCTTTGGCGTAACAAGACGCAAGGAACAGAACACCCCCTCCTTTCGGTCATTCAGTTTTATACAATCAATGGAGCCGGTCTAAGTCCCGCCCCGTTCATTCATCTCACTGGCTAGCACTCATGATGTGCTTCTGATTCTAACCAATTAACAATGCATTAGGTAATCTAATAATTCATTGGCTGACAAACACTACGCAGTTTATTTTCCCTGACCAGTTAAAGCTTTCTCTATGTGCGTAGACTGTCCCTATATTGTTACTTTTCTGATAAGCTTTTCCCACGGACCAGCCAAGTGGGTGTTTCATTAAGCTAACACATGTGATGTCTCCTAGACCAATCACTGTCTAGTAAACAAAGGGCACATGGTGTTTTTCTGAGCCAATTGTAATGCATCAGGACAACCAATGAGATGGCATCCCTTCTAAACCAATCACTGCTGTTTTCTAGCGTGCTTGCTAAACCTGCCTCCTTCTCTATGCCTAGCCTATGCTTAGGTAGCATTCTCTCCTGGCGTTTCTTCTGCAACTCAATGAATCTCCTTCAATATACACATAGCAAAGACATATCAACAATAATCCATCAATTATACACACACATCATTGTGTGTGTGTGTGAAGCCTTCAATAATATATATATATATAGATAGAGAGAGAGAGAGAGAGAGAGAGAGGACAGCTCTCTGACAGTTCGAGATCAGCCAGTGTCTCTATTTCATGGGAGGAGAGATGGATAATTGGGAGTGGGTACCCAAGATCAGAGGAGTGTGATGCTGGTTGCCTAGCAACGGGCGTCTTCCATTCTGGGCCGTTTCTCAAACCATAGGCTGGCATTAATTCAGCTGGGAGGTTCTTATGAAAATAGTGCCCCATTTCATCCTTTCGCAAGTATCTTGGGGATGTGGAGTCCTATGTTCCCTGGGATTAATGTGAATCCTTAGATTGACTCAAAATCTTTATTTTCTGTATTGTAGAGTGCGATAAAGACATACATTATATCCACTTCCGTTGGAAGGCAAACTAATTCCTTCTCTCTTCCAGAGGTTTTGGTACCACCATGTATTGCGAAGACTATCAAGGCCATGGCGTTTCTCATATGAGGTAAAATTGGGATTAGCAAAGAATACAGGCCATTAAACTGTCCTGAAACAAATAAGTAGCGATTTACTGCCCTGTTGAGGCATCCACTTAATTTTCTTTTTGATACAACTGAATAATATATCTATAATAACAATAATATGTAACACTATGATTGTTGTTTCTGAGTTATAAAGGTCATTTCCTAATCATAAAAACATGAGAAAAGTTTAAATTGCAAAAACTTTGTCGCTGTGGGAGGGACATCATCCTGCATCGTATTTTGTGGTAGTTTCTCAATGAATATCTCTTAACCAATTCAACAAACGAGGGCGGATCAATAAGTCCGTGGCTTTTTGAATTTCCCGCCTCTGAACTGAAAGGGCAACACTTCTCCTGTCAACAGGCATCTGTCAGTCGACTTCTGTCAAAATTTGAACTAGCTGCATCATTTAGTTTGTGTTTGACAGCCATTGATAGCAGACTACCGCGTGATTTAAGGAGAAAATGGGAAAAAGTGAATTTCCTGTGCTCATTAAGCATTATATTTTGTGGGGAAAAAAACCATCACTCAAACCAAGGCTAAGCTTGATAAATACTATGGGGACTCTGCACCATCTATTTCAATGGTAAAAAAGTAGTTTACTGAATTTCGTTGTGGCCGTACAAGCACGGAAGATGCCGAACACTCTGGACGCCCAGTTGAGGTCTCTACACCCTAAACAATTGAAAAAATTCACGATATGGTGTTGGCCGATCGGAAACTGAAAGTGCGAGAGATTGTGGAAGCCATAGGCATCTCACGTGGCTCAGTGGTTTCAATTTTAAATGATCACTTGGTGTCACAATGCACGGACTTGGCCGGCCCCTCAATCACACACACAGAGACGGACTGAAGGCTAACTACTTTATTGAATATAAAAACAGTTCGAAAGGAATATAGTCCATAAAAATAGCAAAAGCAAATCCCAAACGGTAAGCAATCAAATGTCCAAAAGCAACTTCAGGATAATCCAAAGGCTTGACAAGGCTCCGCACAGCAATGCGGATTCAGGATACAAACAAGGTACAGGAACAAGGCAAGACTTGATGACCACTAGCTAGCTTAGCCCCGTGGTCCCACTTCGCTTCACATCTGCTCAGAAGAGACGTGGCCGAAGCACTGGGGAATGGCTCCCACTGAACCTATACTTAATCCTTCGGCTGCGGTCCCCGACGCTCTAGGCTACGTCGTCTCCAATCTTTGCTGACGGACCTCGGCCTGTCTAGGCGGCGGTGCCATCCCCTTCTGCTGGACTCAATGCTACTTCTCCTATCAAAGGTTCGACCTTGCCTCCCAGCAGCTGGGTCCCTATCTTCGTGAGAGCTCTCCTCCCCAGAATCTTCCCAGCCGCTTCCTTCCATGTTTTCACTCAGAAGCTCTTGCAATCCTCCCCCACCCGGGTGTTCATAGCTTCCACTATCACCGGATTCCATTTCCCCTTGATTATCATCAATGTCATCATATGGGTCCGGCCAACCTTCATCCCAAGCCAAACTTTCGTTGGGAGAAGGGGGCCCAGTGAAGGGAAATGCACCTTCAGGTAACCCTTCCAAATCCTCTTCGGAATCTAACTCGGCTGGTGCAGGCCCTAATGCGAATGGAACTCCCGGTGCTGTTCCCAGGCCCCCAGGCACAAACGAGAACTGCTGTGCTACACTTGGGTATGAGAAAGCTTTCCGCAAGATGGGTGCTGCGTTTGCTCACAAGCGACCACAAACGCAATCGTGTGACAATTTCGCAGGAGTGTTTGGTGTTTTTCAATCGCAATATGGACGGGTTTTTGCGCCGTTTCGTAACCGTGGACGAAATGTGGATCCACCGCAACACAACAGAGACCAAACAGCAGTCAAAACAGTGGGTTTCTCAGGGTAAATCGGTGCCAAAGAAGGCCAAGGTGGGTTTGTCAGCCAATAAAGTCATGGCGACTGTTTTTTGGGATGAACGCGGTATAATCCACATTGACTACCTTCAAAAGGGTGAAACAATCAATGGCAAATATTATGCCAACGTATTGGGTCAATTTAATGAGGATTTGAAGGGGGAAAAAGACCGCATTTGGCCAAGAAAAAAGTTCTTTTACACCAGGACAATGCAAGGGTACATACACGTGCAGTTTCTATGGCAACAATCCATGAATTGAGATACAAATTGCTCCCTCATCCGCCCTATTCTCCGGATTTAGCCCCGAGTGACTATTTCTTGTTTCCAAACCTGAAGAAATGGCTCGGCGGAAAGAGATTTGACTCCCACGATGAAATCATCTCACAAACAAATACCTATTTTGATGACCTCGACAAATCTTATTTTTTGAAAGGGATTAAAAAATTTGGAGAAACGTTGGACAAAGTGTATAGAGCTCAAAGGAGACGACGTTGAAAAATAAAATGATTTTTTATCCAAAAACCTGTGTTTTATTCAAAAAGTCACAGACTTATTGACCCGCCCTCGTAGTTTCTGGCACAAAAAAATGAAGTTTCTGGAGTAGAACAACTTTCAAAGGAAGGACCACACAATTAAACAGGAAATGACACTTTCAAACCAGGAAAAGATTTTTTTCCATTGTTTTATAGTGTAATAGGATACCTGTCCAATACAGTTTTGAGATATGGCAGACTTTTTATATACCTTATGTTTATGTTTTTAGAACAGAGCCTATGAGAAAGAGAAAGCTGGAAACAGAAGAGAGAGTGTGCACAAGTAGGGATGAAAGCACGGCTGTAAGTATGCTGGGATTTCAGACAGAATATTGCACATTATGCAGTTTTAACCCCAAATTAAAACCCCCAAAATGGGGAACCCCCAAATTAAAAGATCCTCCATTATTATGTTATGGTCAATATCCATTGGAGATCCTAGAGATTCCTAGAGAAGTGCGTGCTTTAGAAATCAGCATGGTTCTATGGCCAACTTGTGCTGGAATAATAATAATAATAATAATAAGTGTAGACTCTGCAAGGAAGCAGACAAAAATTATTTGTATTTAAAACGTTTTCATCCTGATCTTCTCACCTCCGTAGAGGGACTCAGACCGGCTCACAGCAAGAATTCAATGCTAATAATACAGACTAAAACATCATATAACATTGCAAGATTAAACACCTATGAGATAAAATACATAAAGCCAAATCGCCAAGATAAAATCAAGTTCAACTCAGTGCGCATATGTGGTCACTCACTTTGGTCTGTAACAGGTCTCGCAAGGCCATTATTCTGGGAATGCTTCATTCCATAGCCAGGATTTCACTAGCCTCCTGAAGGACAGGAGGAAGGGGGCAGATCTGATCTCAATCGGGAAAGAGGTCCATAGCCGAGGGGCCACCACAGAGAAGGCCATGTCTCTCGTCTCCACCAGACGCGCTTGCGAAGGCGGTGGGACCGAGAGCAGGGCCTCTCCAGAAAATCTTAACACCCTTGATGATTCATAGGGGAGAATACGTTTGAGCATTTAAACTGGGCCAGAACTTTATAGGGTTTTATAGGTTAAAACTAGCACTTTGAATTGTGCTCGGAGGCTAATCGGCAGCCAGTGGAGCTGGCACAGCAAGAGAGTTGCGTGCTCCCTGTACCCAGCTCCCGTCAGTAAGCTGGCTGCCGAGCGTTGGACTAATTGCAGCTTCCAGGCAGTCTTCAGAGGCAACCCCACGTAGAGAGCATTGCAGTAGTCTATACGGGATGTAACCAGCGCGTGGACCACCATGGCCAAGTCAGACTTCCCAAGGTATGGGCGCAGCTGGTGCACAAGCTGGCACAAAATGATGGATCACATCCTCAGCTGCTGCAAGAAGATAGCAAAGACTGTAGGCAGAGGCATAATACTGTTGCTCAGAGGATTCATTGGAACCTGTGCCACAAATCCCATCTGCCTGTGACAAGGAACTGGTGGGATCACAAGCCTGAAAAGGTTACAGAAAATGAACACCTAAAACTACTCTGGGACTTCTGAATTTAGACTGACAAGAGTTTTGAAGCACGAGACCTCACGATCGTGTTATAAAACCAAATATGGATTGTCGATGTTGGAATCCCAGACAACAGCAGGATTGAAGAGAAACAACTGGAAAAGCTGACACAGTACAATGATTTAAAGATCAAACTGCAAAGACTCTGGAACAAGCCAGTCAAGGGGGTCCCAGTGTTGATCGGCACACTGGGTGCAGTGCCTAAAGACCTTGGCCTGCACTTAAAAACAATTGGCACTGACAAAATTGCCATCTGTAAGCTGCAAAAGGCCACCCTACTCGTATCTGCACACATTATTTGCCAATACCTCACACAGTCCTAGACACTTGGGAAGTGCCTGGCGTGTGATCCAATACAAAAGCCAGCAGAGTGATCTTGTCTGCTGTGGACTTGTTATGAATCTAATAATAATAATAATAATAATAATAATAATAACCACCTCAAAATCAAACTGCAAAGGATCTGGCATAAACCAGTCCAGGTGGTCCCAGTGGTGATGGGCACGCCAGGTGCCGTGCCAAAAGATCTCAGCCGGCATTTAGAAACAATAAACATTGACAAAATAACGATCTGTCAACTGTGAAAGGCCGCCTGACTTGGATCTACATGCATCATTGGAAAATATATCACACAGTCCTAGACTCTTGGGAAGTGTTCGACTTTGATTTTGTGTTACGAAATCCAGCATATAGATCTTGTTTGCTGTGACATACTGTGTTTTTGTGTCAGTAAAATAATAATAATAATAATAAATAATACTCAAAGCCTCTTAACATAAAAGCATCAGCATAACTATTTAAAAATACAAATATATGAACATTGAAACAGGATTAAATATAAACAGTTTATTTTTTAATCCCAGTTAAAAATCATTAAAACAAAGTTCAAAACCACAGCATCCCCTGAATTGATCTTAAGAAGCTTAATCTTTAAAAATGTTGGCACAATGGGTTAAACCGGCAGGACTGCTGACTGAAATGTCAGTGGTTCGAATCTGGGGAGTGGGGTGAGCTCCCATCTGTCAGCTCCAGCTTCCCATGCTGGGACATGAGAGAAGCCTCCCACAGGATGGTAAACCGTCCGAGTGTCCCCTGGGCAAAGTCCTTGCAGACGGCCTGTTATCGTACAACACAAGCGACTTGCAGTTACTCAAGCCACTGCTGACACAAAAAATCTTTTAAAAAAATTATAAATAATTCTAGATCTAATTCTATTTTGATACTTACGTGTTGTACATTTTAGATTGTGTTGTTTGCAATGTTATGAGCTGCCTTGGGTTCTGATTAAGAGACGAAAGTGGAGTAATAATAAATAATAATAATAATAATAATATCTTTCCAGCAGGTGAGCCAATGGCAGAAGAAGAATGAGTTGCATTCTTTAGAAAAAGACAACAAAACAAAAAAGAAGAAGATTGAGAAAAATAATGTTTTGGATGGAAAGCAGGAAGAAGGACGAGAAACGAGTTTGAGAGATGTTGGGAAAGCAAAAGGGGGAACGAAAGGACAGAAAGAAGAGAAGAATGAGGAAAAGTGGCTGATGGAGGTGAGTGAAGGAGAGCAAGATGCCGAAGAAAGGAGGATGAGGAAGAGCAGAGTGGAGGAAGAAAAGAGAAGAGTGCTGGAAGGCGAAGAGGATGAGGAAGAATTGGGTGGAAAGGCATTGAAGAAGGAAGGAATGGATTTAGCAGATGGATGTGAGCTGCCGTCCCAAATCCAGAGCGAATGTGATTTTGGAGAGATGAATTTAGCCAAAAGGAAGGATAGCAAAGGAAAAGCAGGGGGTTGCAAGAGAGGGAAGGGCAAGAACAGCAAGAGCAAAAAGGGCATCCAGAAAACAAGACCTCGGAAGAGGAAAGCAGAGGAAGAGTGTGGAGGCCAGAAGAGCAAGAAGAGGAGGGAAGAAGGACGGAAGGGGAAAGGAGACGCGAAGGGGGAGAAGTGGAAGTGGTGAGTGCCATACTTGGGCTGGAATTGCAAACAAAATAAATGAATACACATAGATCCAAGTCCTGCTTTTCCCAAACTAACAAGGGGCTGGACTAGATGTCCTTTGGGGGACCCTTTTTTTGTTAATGAATAGTAGTAGTAGTAATGATGATCATATATCTGGCTGGACTAGATACCCTTTGTCAGAAAATAATAGTAATAATAATAACAACAAAAACAACAACAACAGTGTGGATCGTCCCAAGCAACAACAGAATTGATGAGAAGCAATAGGAAAAGCTGACGTGGTACAAGGATTTATTTATTTATTACTAGCTGTACCCGGCACGCGTTGCTGTGCCCTATTTTGGAGATGCGAGGAAGTCTGAGTATGTAAGTTGTTGTTGTTGGGGTCATGGCTGTGTTGTTGTGGGTTGTTTTGGTGGGTGGGATGTTGGAGTCCTGTGGAGTTGTTGTTGTATGGTGTTGCTGGCGTTCTGCATAGCTTGTGGATATGCAATGTTTTTTGTCTTTCCGTCTGCTGTGTTGATGTAGAGGTTGATGCGTGTGTGGGTGGGGTACTTTGGAAGTGAGTGGAGGTACTTGAAATCCCATTATCCATGGTGTATCCTCCTCTAATCTGCAGTCGGATGGAGTGTGGGTCATGGGGTGCATTGTTTGCCAAGTTTGGTCTTTATCGGTCTTGGTTCTTGGACATAGTGGTCTGTGGGGAATGGTGGGTTTTGAAGTACTACAGATCCCATTATCCATGGAGGTACTTCAAGTCCCATAATCCATGGTCCACCCTCCTCCAAACTGTAGTAGAATGTAGCGTGGGTCATAGGGGCTCTGTGTGCCAAGGTAGGTTACTGTAAATTCAGGCCATACACAGTGTCCCATGAGCTGAGGCCTAGTCAAGAACAGCAAGTTAATGAAGCCTTACTGTCAATTCAGGCCATACACAATGTGCAATGAGCTGAGGGCTAGTCAGGAGAATCAAGTTAATGAAGCCTTACTGTCAATTCAGAGCGTAAACAGCATTCCATTAAGTGAGGCCTAGTCAGGGAAATTAAGTTAATGAAGCCTTACTGTCAATTTTGGGCGTGGTCTGTGATTTGTAGGGGTGTAAATTTTCTGTGGGAAGTGAATTGGGTGTTTGTGCCTCAGCCCTTTGCCTTATCCTCCTCTGACAGTTTATTATGGGTCGGAATGTTCATGTTGGCTGGCCAGTACAGGAGTTATGCAAATCCGCCCTTATTGGCAGCCAATCATGTTGTCAGAATGTAGAGGCTGGGAGAGTCGTTGGCAGCCCCGGAGGATGCTGGGAAATGTAGGGTTTTTTTACTCGTTGTTTTGGGGGCCTTTTAGGTTTTGGGGGGGAAAGTTTCTTTGCTACAAACATACCTTGTCTGAGGCCTATTTCTGTTGGCAAGTTTGGTGTCTCTGCGTTGTAAGGTTTGGGACGGTCTTTCCATGACGACTCTTCCTTTATATATATAGATTTGGACTTGTACGCCGCCACTCCCTGAGGGCTCGGAGCGGCTTACAGTCAAGTAAAAACACACAGAGGTAAAAGCAAACATATTAAACTACCTTAAAGAAAGATTTTCAGCCTACCAAATCAAAGGGTAGCCGGAAAAGGTGAGTCTTGCAAGCCTTGCGGGAGGAGAGTAGGTCCTGCATGGCCCGTACATCGCTTGGAAGAGTGTTCCATATTGATGGCGCCACTACAGAAAAGGCTCTGTGCCGGGTCGATGTGAGACGCAGGCCCGGATCATGGCCTTTGGCCGCCCAAGGCCAAAGGCACTGCCCCGTCCCCAGCTCCGCCCAGCCACCGGCTCTGCCCCCTCCCCGCCCCCACCCCTCCCCCAGGTCCGCCCCCCGCTGGCGCGAGGAGGAGGAGGAAGGAAAGCCCCACCCCCGGAGCCGATGCTGCGCATGTGCGGCAGTGGCCCCAAGGGTGGGGCCTCCCAGTGGCTCGCCCCTCCCTCCCGGGGCCGTGACATGCCGGCCACCTCAGATTTCGCCGCTTCTGATGCAGGCGGCATGCCGCGGCCTTGGGAGAAAGGGACGAGCTGTGAGGGAGTATCTCCCCCGCGGTTTGCCCCTCCCTCCCGGGGCCATGACATGCCGGCCGCCTCAGATTTCGCCGCTTCTGAGGCGGGCGGCATGCCGCGGCCTTGGGAGAAAGGGACGAGCTGTGAGGGAGCATCTCCCCCGCGGCTCACCCCTCCCTCCTGGGGTCGTGACATGCCGGCCGCCTCAGATTTTGCTGCTTCTGAGGCAGGCGGCATGCCGCGGCCTTGCGAGGGAGGGTTTAGAAGGGAGGGCTTTAGGAAGGAGGGACGATCATTGGCGCCTCTGCGCCTGCGCGCAGGGGGCGCCATAGATTCGCAGAGGCAGCGGAACTGTCTCTGAGAGTCAATGGCGCCCTGCGCGCAGACGCGTAAGCGCCAAATATCAAACTTTTTTTTAAAAAAAATATTTTTGGGGGTCCAAATCGGCCGCCCCCCCAAATTCTGCCGCCCGAGGCCATGGCCTCGGATGGCCTTATGGGTAATCCGGGCCTGGTGAGACGCATTGCTTTGAAGGTCAGTACTTCAAGGAGGTTCATTTGTTCGGAACGAAGTGTCCTCTGGGGTTGATAGGGGAGGAGACGGTCCCTAAGATACAGCGGCCCCAGACCATGCAAGGCCTTGAAAGTTAACACCATCACCTTGAAAGTGATCCGGTGCTCGACCGGATGCCAATGAAGCTGCTGGAGGATGGGTGTTATGTGACATCTCACTGGGGTCCCAGTGAGAAGTCGTGCAGCGGCATTCTGGATGAGCTTAAGTTTCTGGATCACTGACAAGGGCAGGCCAATGTAAAGGGCGTTACAGTAGTCCATTCTCGAGATGGCCGTGGCTTGGAGTACCGTGGCCAGGTCGTCTCTGGATAGGTAGGGGGCCAGACGCCTAGCTTGCTGCAGATGGAAAAAGGCGGTTTTGCTGACGCTGGAGACTTGGGCCTCCATCGACAGCAACGGGTCAACAATGAGCCCAGGGCTCTTTACTGAGGATGTCGGGCATAATGCCTTGCCATCCTAGCTAGGCAGTCGGGCCTCCCCACCAACCGGGCGGCCCAGCCACAGTATCTCCGTCTTTGCTGGATTCACCCTCAATCTACTGGCACGCAGCCAACCAGTAATGGCTTCGAGGCCGTTTAAAGATCGAACTGCAAAGACTCTGGCACAAGCCAGTCAAGGGGGTCCCAGTGGTGATTGGCACACTGGGTGCAGTGCCTAAAGACTTAGGCCTGCACTTAAACACAATCGGCGCTGACAAAATTACCATCTGCCAGCTGCAAAATCCTTACTCGGATCTACACGCATCATTCGCCGATACATCACACAGTCCTAGACACTTGGGAACTGTCCGACGTGTGATCCAGGAGAGTGATCTTGTTTACCGTGGACTCATCTTGTTGTGTTTCAAATAATAATAATAATAGTAATAATAATTATTATTGTATTATTATTTGAAACACAAAAAAATTAGTACACATAATAATTGGTACTGTTATTATTATTGGATGCAACAAAAACAACTACATATATTATTAACACCTACATATCTATATATATATAAAAAGAGAGTGGTCGTGGTACCCGGCAAATAGGCGCGAAAACTACATGTCCCACACACACAAAAATCGCAAGGCCACTGATCCATACCCCTGGGTTCCTATAGGGCCCACAAAAACACCCCAAAACACAACACAACCCCCTCAAAAACACCCCCAAAAACAACATTTCCACGCATGCGCGAACGGTGATGGACGCGGCGGCAGCTAAGACTCCGCGCACCTCCTCCTCCAACGCACCCCCCACCCCACCTCCACGCGCCAACACATTGCCACCAACCCGGACACGACACGCCTCTCACCCGCTGCCTGAACCCACCCGCGCCGCCGCCGCCGTGCCCCCCTTCTCCGCAACGTCCAAGCCGCTCCTCAACCCGGGACACGCGCCTGCAACCTTGGCCGCCTTCTCCACCGCCTCCTTACCCTTCCTCACCAGCTGCCATCCGGTTCTGGACCCGGCACACACCATCGCCTCCTCGCCCTTCTCCGCCGCCTCTTAGCCGGTCCAAAACACGGGCTGCGCAGGAAGCACCAGGATGAGGACCGCCTTGCAAGCGGCGGAGGCCAGGAGCAGAAGGCCGAAGACGCAACACCACGACCCGGGTCCAAAAAAGGATGACAGCCGCTGAGGAAACCCAAGAACACGGCGGAGAAAGCGCCCAAGGAGGTGCGCATGCGACCCAACTCCATGGGGCGGCTGGAAGACACAGAACTACACCTCCCAGAAGGCTCCGCGCCACTCACTGGGAAAGAGGAAAAGAGCCTTCTGGGAAGTGTAGTCCCATAGCCGTACCCTCCTCCTCCTCCGTCCCCCAGCCACTTCTGTCTCCGGAACGAAAAGACACCGCCTTCCACGCCTCCTCCACCACCTCCTCGGCCTCCCTCCGCCGTGCGGGAGATACCTTGCCCCGAATCAAGACATGGGGCAACCGGCCTCCTGGCCAAGGTCCCCCTTCGCCCCCCCCTCCACAAGGGAGGAGGCCGAAGGGGGCCAGACATGGAAGACACAGGCAAGTTCACCAAACACATAACAATACTAAACCAAAAACCACATTATTACAACTCCAGCACAAAACAACACAAACGCACACACACAAACACACATAAACACACACATACACATATATAAACACACACAAACATACCCCCAAAAACACAAAGACACATATACAAACACACACACACAAATATCAACACACAGACACACACATATACACACACACATATATAAACACACATATATACACATTACCATATACACACATACACATAAACACACATATACACACACATACACACACAAACAAATACACATATATAAACACACACAAACATTCCCCCAAAACCACACAGACACATATACATACACAAACACACAACTATCAACACACAGACACATATATACACACACATATATACACATTACCATATACACACATACACAGACACAGACACACATATACACACAAACACATACACATATATAAACACACACAAACATACCCCCCAAAACACACAGACACATATACATACACACACACAAATATCAACACACATACACAAACATATACACACAGAGACACATATATACACATTACCATATACACACATAAAAACACACATACACAAACAAATACACAAACATATATATATATATATATGCAAACATACATACACATAAACACACCCAAACACATATAAACACACACATATAAACACACACACGACTACACACATACATATATATACACACACAAATATATACAAATACCAATATACACACATACACATAAATACACACACATAAATAAAAAAGCACATATACATACACACACACCAATATAAACACACATAAACAAAGACTTCCTCCAATCTCCTAAATAGGGCACAGCAACGCGTGCCGGGTTCAGCTAGTATACTAATATAATTAAAATGCAATTCTGATGCAACCTAGTAGCATCCACTCTTAAAGGTGTTCCTGCGCCTTTAAATGGATTTGGTTGCCCTGGCAGCAGTGTGGACGTATCCTAGCAACCGTTTTCATTTACATCACATGACCAGGAAGGAGGAAGTTAAAGGGCCAGACTCCTATTTCCCATCTTTCCCTGGGGCTGCTGCATTGTGGGTAGGCAGAAGCGTGGATCCTTGCAAGGAGAGGACTTTTTAATTTTTTGCAGGCAAGCTCCACACAAATACCATTAATTTTCATAGTATATCATATCATATATACACTATATAGTATATATATGATATATAATCATATTTTATAAGTATTTTATATGTAATTGTAACTTTAATAGATACAATATTAAATATATTATATAATATATAATTATATATATTATAATTATATATAATAATATATAATTTTATAGTTTATTGTATAGTATTATATGCACAATATAGTATATTAATAATATACTATATTGTACATATAATACTATACAATAAACTATAAAATTATAATTATAATACTATATTATTTTAATGTATATGTAATAATATACATATAATAGTAAATATACTATATAATATACTATATAATTATAATTTCCTAGTATATTGCGTTATATAGGCTATATAGTATAATATACTATTATTCTATATAATACTTTATCTTATGTGTAATTCTGATTCTAATAGATTTAATATTAAATATACCGTATGAAATCGTAGTGAAGATATAGTTATAATTTTCATAATATATTGCGTTATATATACTATATAATATGTTATTTTAATTTATATGTACTAGTAATCATTTAAATAGATATAAAATACTGTATACTATATAATATATATTACAATATATAGTTATAATGTTGTAGTATATTGCATTATATAGGCTACATAATATAATATACTATTATATACAATACTTTATCTGTGTGTAATTACAAATCTAATAGATTTAATATTGAATATACCATATGAAATTGTAGTGTATATATAGTTATAATTTTCATAATATATTGTATTATATATTCTATATATGTTATTTTAATTTATATGTACCAGTAATCATTTTAATAGATACGATATAAAATACAATATAACATATGATTATATTATAATATATATATTTATAATTTTCATTGTATACTTAATTATATATTCTATGTAGTATAATATACTGTTATATATAATATTATTTTCTTTTATATGTAATCATAATTTTAATAAATATAACGTTAAATACGCAATACGATGCGATATAATAGTCTGTAATTGGGAGGGGATGCAAGCCTTTCCCAGTGGAAAGTGAAACCTTAGAGTTGCATCACTTCCTTGCCCTGCAAAATACGCCATGCTTTGAAACCAGGAAATTATTGCCATAAGAGCAAGAAAGCCAGATCCGGTCTGCAATGAATGGACTCTTGGAATGCTTCGTCATGGGTGGACATTGGCCAAACGGTCAGTTTCCCTTTCGTATGCCCAGTGTTATTATCCTGCATCACCTTGCCGTTTCCTGACACTCGCTTTCCAAAATCTGAGAACAACGCATCATCCATGGTAGGAGACATTTCCAATCGCTAGGGGTGCATCTGTGCTGTCAAATTAACACATTTTGATACCGCTTTAAGTACCATGGTCCAACTAACTGATACTTTGGGTTTTTAACTATTGACATGCCTGGTATTTTCAGCCAGATTGGATAGATTGATAAAATATTAAGTCCCTTGTAGTGACTTCAGGTAACGTTGTTGTTGGGTTGCTGCGAGTTTTCCGGGCTGTATGGCCACGTTCCACACGGGGGTATTGAATGGCAACCTGTGCTGGACGGGGTTACACTCCCTCTGAAGTCACAGGTCCGCAGTTTGGGGGTCCTCCTGGATTCAGCGCTGACACTTATTTTTATTTATTCATTTATGGTATTTGTACCCCGTAGCTTCTCGCCCCCGCAGGGGGACTGAGCACGGCTTACATTTGCAGCACTACAGGCCGCACTACCACAATACAATTTTAAAATACACCATATAATCAACATCATTAAAAAGCATTAAAAACATTTTAAAACATTACATTAAAAACCACTACATACAACAATAATTAATTAAAGCCATCATGCGGAACACATTGTCAGTCCAGTCAAGTCCGAAGTGTCAATCCAGTCAAATCCAAAGGTACAATTTACATCTGCTGCCCAAAGGCCTGGTCCCAGAACCACGACTTTAGCTTTTTTCTAAAAGCAAGGAGAGATGGAGTCGAACTTATTTCAATTGGGAGTGCGTTCCATAGGCAAGGGGCCACCGCCGAGAAGGCCCTGTCTCTCATCCCCACCAGCCGCATTTGCAATGCTGGCGGGAGCGAGAGCAGAGCCTCCCCAGATGATCTTAGACTGCGAGATGGGACATAGAGGCAGATGCGTTCGGACAAGTAAGCTGGTCCAGAACCATATAGAGCTTTATAGGTCAAAACCAGCACTTTGAATTGGGCTCGGAGATGGACAGGCAACCAGTGGAGCTGACACAGCAGGTGGGTGGTATGCTCCCTGTATGTCACCCCAGTTAGCATTCTGGCTGCCACCCATTGGACCAACTGAAGTTTCTGAACCTTTTACAAAGGCAGCCCCACGTAGAGTGTGTTGCAGTAGTCTATTCGGGATGTAACCAGAGCATGGACCACTGTGGCCAAGTCAGACTTCCCAAGATACGGACGCAGCTGGCGCACAAGTTTTAATTGTGCAAATCTCTCCCGGCCACCGCTGAGACCTGGGGTTCCAGGCACAGTGATGAGTCCAGGATCACTCCCAGACTGCAAACCTGCGTCTTCAGGGGGAGTGTAACCCCATCCAACACAGGCTGTAACCCTATGCCCTGTTCGGCCTTTCGACTGACCAGGAGAATCTCAGGTGTCCTCAGGAGGACTGCTCAGGTGTCGGTGGTGGCCAGGAGGGCCTTCGCACAGTTAAAACTCATGCGCCACCTGCGACCATATCTCATGAAGTCTGACCTGACCATGGTGATCCACACCTTGGTTACTTCTAGACTGGATTACTGCAATTCACTCTACGTGGGGCTACCCTTGAAGACAGCCCGGAAACTTCAACTTGTCCAGCGATCAGCAGCCAGATTAATAACTGGGGCAAGTTACAGGGAGCGGTCAACCCCCCTGTTTAAAGAACTGCACTGACTATTTATTTTCCGGTCCCAATTCAAGGTACAGGTGATCACCTACAAAGCCCTAAACGGTTCGGGACCCGCCTACCTTCATGACCGGATCTCCCTCCATGAACCAGCTTAAACCCTCCGCTCTTCGGGGGAGGCCCTCCTGTCGCCCCTCCTGTCGCCCCTCCTGTCGCCCCTGCCAGTCTCACAGACTCGTCTGGTGGGCACAAGGGAGAGAGCCTTCTCCTCTGTGGCCCCCGACTCTGGAATTCTTTGCCCGGAGAGATTAGGAAAGCCCCCGCTCTGGAGACCTTTAAAAAACACCTGAAAACTTGGCTCTTCCGCTGTGCTTTCGGAGAGTAGTTATTTAATTTCTATCATTGCTTTTCTCAATGTCGCCGTTCTCTGAGTCCCTCCACCATCCCCCCATAAAGGATGTTTTCCCTGAAAAGGATGCTATTTCGAGTATCCCACCCTGAGTTTTAACATTTTAACATTTTATATATGTGCTTGCAGTCTGCCTTGTCTTTGTGATTTTAGATATCTAGTTGTATATTGTTTTTATTTATATGTATGTATCTTTTTTATTGTGTTCATTGCTGGTGCTTTTATTTTATTGTAATTTGTTGTTTGGGCTTGGCCTCATGTGAGCCGCCCGAGTCCCCATTGGGAAGATGGGGCGGGGTATAAATAAAGATTATTATTATTATTATTATCGTCCACATCTATGGCAGGCATCCTCAGAGGTTCTGAGATCTGTTGGAAACTCGACAAGTGGGGTTTATATATCTGTGGAATGTCCAGGGTGGGAGAAAGAACTCTGGAGGAAAGTGTGAATTTTGCTTTTGGTCACCTTGATTACCACTGAATAGCTTTGCTGTGTCAAAGCCTGATTGCGTCTTGCCTGGGGGAATCCTTTGTCAGGAGGTGTTAGCTGGCCGTGATAGTTTCCTGTCTGGAATTCCATTATTTCAGAGTGTTGCTCTTTATTTACTGTCTTGATTTTAGAGGTTTTTTTTTTTAATACTCATAGGCGGATTTTATTCATTTTCATGGTTTCCTCCTTTCTGTTGAAATGGTCCACATGCTTGTGGATTTCAGTGGCTTGTCCACAACTACTGTACATGGTATACAGTAGACTCCTGCAGAGGTGAGAGGATCCTTCTTGTCCTTTGCTGACTGTTGCATTTGTTGGATTTTGCTAGTTGGTTGGTAGGTAGATTGTTTGTATGTTGTGTTTCTTCACCAGCTTCCCTGTGTGGCCAGTGGTTCCCTTGATGTCACTGCCTTGGTTCTTTCACTATTGGTTGCGGGTGTCAGGTGGTGCAATACTGGCTAAACTGTAATTTCTCTAATGGTGTAGGGTGCGGACATCTCGTGATAATGCGGCATGTCTCATTAAGAACCACATCCATTGTTTAAGCGTGGTGCATGTGTTCCACACTAGGGGCATGAGAGAAACCTCCCTGCAGGATTGCAAGACATCCAGGTGTCCCCTGGCCAATGGCTTTGTAGATGGCTGATTCTCTCACTCCAGAAGCGACTTGCAGCATGCTTTCAAAAATCATCGCTCTATTTATTTATTTATTACTTTGGACTTTTATGCCGCTGAACTCCGTGAGCCTCGCAGCGGCTTACAAGGCCAAGAGGCAACAAACACAAGCAATAATAACGACAATACAACAACATGGGCTTCCGGCGTACAGTGGGGGACGCCGGCGGATCGACCAGGCTGCAGCCAGGTGGCCAGAGGGGGCCCCGCGCCCAGCACCCTCCATGATCCACCATGGGTCCTTGTCCCGCCGTGGCCTGGCTGACTCTCTGCAGGCCTTTCGGTTGGGTAGCTGGGTTGCCCAGGTGGGTTGGTAGGTAGATTGTTTGTATGTTGTGTTTCTTCACCTGGCAGGACTGAAAACTGACAGGACTGAAAACTTACAGGTCGGAGGTTTGAATCTGGGGTGAACGTGGATGAGCTCCCTCTGTCAGCTCTAACTCTCCATGCGGGGACATGAGAGAAGCTTCCCACAAGGATGGTGAAACATCGAAAACATCCGGGCAATGTCCCCTGGGCAACATCCTTGCAGATGGCCAATTCTCTCACACCAGAAGCGACTTGCAGTTTCTCAAGTCGCTCCTGGCACGAAAAAAAATGTTCCCAAGTATTCTCATTAACCTAAACTCCATATTTACTTAAATGTTTCAAATAATGTCTCCAAATTATTTACTATCTTTTCCCCGAAAATTACTGTCTTTGGGCAAATATCGCCACCATATTGTGGGCGCACCACAATGCCAGCGTGTGGAGCGTATTCCCATACCCATATTTTGTCCTTGGGCTGGGATTCTATACAATTTCCAAATGCATTTTCTTTCTAATTCTTTGTCCTTCTCCGTTTTAATTTTCCTTGGAAGAAGCATGTCACTTACCTTTCTCCCCAATCTTGTCTCTCCAGGTGGGAAGAGGAGAAGCGTCAGGATGGGGCGAAGTGGTGCCAGTTGCATCACAAAGGACCTTATTTTGCGCCACCTTACGAACGTCTTCCAAGTTGCGTCAAGTTCTATTACAATGGTGAGAAAACTTGGTTTTTCTTACAGGACCAAAATATTGTTTGCAAATTATCTTTTTTTTTAATTCAGAGGCAATAAACACATGCATAGTTTATTTATTTATTTACGTCATTTATATTCCGCCCTTCTCACCCCAAAGGGGACTCAGGGCGGATCACAATGCACATATACAGGCAAACATTCAATGCCATAAACATACAACATATATAGACAGACAACGAGCTACACAATTGGTCGAGAGCTCACCTCGAGCAGGCCTCAAACTCATGACCTTATGAATTTCAGCCATCTGCGCCACATTCCCAGTGCCCGGTTAAGATGCGAATACTTTATTAAGAAGTAAAAGCGAACGCATCAAAGATAGCAATATGAACCTAGCAAGTCTCCTTCTCCCAATCAGTTGTAGGGAACCTCTAGATAGAACAGTGGTTACCAAAGTGGGCGGTACCACCCTCTGGTGGGCGGTGGGACGATCCAAGGGGGCGTTGGGAGGCTCAGGAGAATTTGGGGGGCGGTGAGCCCCTGTAAGGGGGGCGGTGGCCCGCCCGCTGCCTCCGAGGGAAGCCTGAGTGGTTCCGCCCCTCCTTACTTCTCTGGCAAACTTGGGCCCTCCAAGTAGTTTAGACTTCAACTCCCACCATTCCTAACCGCCTCAGACCCCTTTCAATGCCCTCCAGTATTTTCTGTTGGTCATGGGAGTTTGTGTGCCAAGTTTGGCTCAATTCCATTGTTGGTGGAGTTCAAAATGCTCTTTGATTGTAGGTGAACTATAAATACCAGCAGCTACAACTCCCAAATGACAAAATCAAAATTCCCCCAACCCCACCAGTATTCAAATTTGGATATATTGTAGCACAGCAGTTCTCGTTTGTGCCTGGAGGGCAGGGAATAGGTCCTGGGGTTCCATTAGCATTAGGGCCTGCAGCAGCAGATGTGGATTCAGAGGATGAGCTAGATGACTGGGGTGAAGCACAGGGCCCTTCGGATGGGCCTCGTTCGCCTGCAGAGAGCTTGGCATGGGATGAGATGATGTTTGGGCCTAGCATAGATTCCGATCACCAGGTGGAGATGGGAAGCAGCAAAGGGAGTTATGAACACCCCGGAGGGAGGAATTCCCAAGAGCTTGAAAGTGAAAACATGGACGAAGCCAAGTGGGAAAGTGCTAGGGAGGAAAGTTCTCAGGAAGATAGCGACACAGCTGCTGAGAGGCAAGGTCGAACTTTCGATAGGAGACGGGACATTGAGTCTACTAGGAGGGCTTGGTCTAGGGTCCTAGACCGACCGAGGTCCGTGAGCGAAGATTGGAGACGAAGAAGCCTAGAGCGTCGGGGCCTCGGCCGAAGGATTAAGTATAGGATCCGTGGGAACGCATCCTCAGTTCTCCGGCCACGTCGCTACTGGATAGGCGTGAGACGGAGTTGGGGACCACGAGCTGGCTAGCTAGTGGTCATCAAGCCTTGCCTTTGTTCCTGTCCCAAAGCTTTGGGAAGCCCTGTCTTGTTCCTGGCCACAGCATTGTGGTGCCTTGCTAAGCTTTTGGCCTATTGCTAAGTTCTTTTGGACATTGCTACTTCTAACCTTTTGGATTGCTTTTTCATCATTATTGGACATTATCTTTGAACTGTATTTACTCAATAAAGTAGTTAGCCTTCAGTACGTCTTTGTGTGTGTGATTAAGGGGCCGGTAAGTCCGTGATCGTGACAGCTGGCCGGAGAACTCCAAGAACCCCTTATCACACCACGGGACGCCTCTCGGGACGCCGCAAGAAGCGCTCCACGACAGTGGTCGCCATGGCTAACTTGTCGGATGCCCAAGTGCAACAGATGCAGCAGGAATTGGGAGAGCTACGTACCCGGCCGGACGGCACCGGGAGTGAGCCCACCGCCCGTTTCAATGGCAACCCGGCTCAGGTGGAGGTCTTTGTTTGCCAAGTGGAACTATACCTGGAGCAGCGCCCCAACGAGTTCGCCACTGATCGAGCCCAGGTGGTGTTTGTTTACACCCTGATGGAAGGGACCGCAGCAACAAGGGCCACCGCGTTGATCCGGGCCCAGTCCCCCCATACCAACACGCTGCGGGCTTTCCTAGCCGCGATCCGGGCGACATGGGGGCCCCCCGTGAATGAAGAGCTGGCTGAGAGGGATTTGGCCCGGCTGACGATCAAGGATCTATCCCTGTCCCAGTACATTTCCCGTTTTCGAGTCCTGGCGGCCCAGGTACAGTGGAACGTATCGGCGTTGCGTTATCACTACACTGCGGGGCTGACTTCGGAAATGCAACAGGAGATGTTGAAACATCCTCGGCCCGATGATCTTGAGGCAGCCATTGCCCTGAGCCTTCGTGTGGAAGCTGGACTGCAGACCAGGAGGCGGTGGGACAAGGGCGTGCTGGAGAAACCGGTGGCTAGGAAGGAAGGGGGGGCCGGGCAGTTCC
>JARBWK010000007.1:145902759-145934449 GCA_030556195.1 Anolis apletophallus | reverse complement strand
AGGGAGGAAAGTTCTCAGGAAGATAGCGACACAGCTGCTGAGAGGCAAGGTCGAACTTTCGATAGGAGACGGGACATTGAGTCTACTAGGAGGGCTTGGTCTAGGGTCCTAGACCGACCGAGGTCCGTGAGCGGAGATTGGAGACGAAGAAGCCTAGAGCGTTGGGGGCCTCGGCCGAAGGATTAAGTATAGGATCCGTGGGAACGCATCCTCAGTTCTCCGGCCACGTCGCTACTGGATAGGCGTGAGACGGAGTTGGGGACCACGAGCTGGCTAGCTAGTGGTCATCAAGCCTTGCCTTTGTTCCTGTCCCAAAGCTTTGGGAAGCCCTGTCTTGTTCCTGGCCACAGCATTGTGGTGCCTTGCTAAGCTTTTGGCCTATTGCTAAGTTCTTTTGGACATTGCTACTTCTAACCTTTTGGATTGCTTTTTCATCATTATTGGACATTATCTTTGAACTGTATTTACTCAATAAAGTAGTTAGCCTTCAGTACGTCTTTGTGTGTGTGATTAAGGGGCCGGTAAGTCCGTGATCGTGACATATATTGAGTATTTGTGCCAAATGTGGTCCAGATCCAAGGTTGTTTGGATTCAGAGTGCTCTCCAAATGTAGGTGAACTACATCTCTCATAAATCACTGTCAATTCCTCCCAACCTTCTCCCATATTTTCTGTTGGTCTTGGGGGTTCTGTGTGCCAAGTTTGGTCCAGGTCTGTCATTCATGGGGTTTTGGCTGTGGAAGTCAGCGCTGAATTGGTCAAAGGTACTGCAAATCCCATCATTCATTGTCCACACTCTCCCAAACATATTGTTTTTGGGATTAATCACTATGCTTTAATTACGTTCAATGTGTAACAATGAAAATACATCCTGCATATTAGATATTTGCATTAGAATTCATAAGAGTAGCAAAATTATTTATGAAGTAGCAACAAAAAGATGGTTGGGATCATCACAACACGAGAAACCTTATTTAGGGGTCACAGCAATAGAAAGGTTGAGAACCACTGCATTAATACAGATATTTTTCTGTTTAATCGCTATTAAAATTAAAAAAAAAAATTTATTAGGGTGGGGGGCGCTGAGTAAATATTTTCTGGAAAGGGGGCGGTACGCCAAAAACGTTTGGGAACCACTGGTCTAGAACAACAATAACAAATAATTAAAATACTTAATGCAAAATTGCCAGGGTTTTATAGCAACTTTATTGCCCTGTAAATATTTAGTATACAATTTTGCACCGTCCAGTGAGTTAAAACACGATAGGTAAACAAGGTAACTTTGAATTTGGTTTCAATGGTTTTTTACTGGGAATTTTTAATACTGTTTATATTTGATCCTGGTTTAAGGTTTGCATACTGGTATATGCTAATGCTTTTTTGTTAAGCTGTGTTGAGTCTCCTTCGGGAGAGATGAAGCATGCTATAAATGATGATGATGTAGCAACCCCAGTGCCGGGGGGCAGGGGGCCGCCCCGGGGGTCCCACTTGCATTAGGGCCAATTGAGGCTCACGTAGATGCAGATGAAGGGGATGATGAGGCAGCTGGGCCTTCATCTCCCACGGAGAGTTTGGAATGGGATGATGGCTGGCCCGATGGGTATGAAAGTTGGGAAAGTCAGGCTGACACTGACGGTACTGATTCAGATAATCAGTAGGAGAGACCAGGTGGTTTCGGTTCGCAAGAAAGGGTCAGGGAGATAGCGGGGGATGAGCCCATGGAAGCTGAAAGGGAGTCAGGCTCTCACGAAGATAGCGACCCAGGTGCTGGGAGGTAAGGACGGAGCTTTGATAGGAGACGGAGCATTGAGTCCAGTAGAAGGGAATGGCACCAAAGCCTAGAGCGCCGAAGGAGCGTTGAGTCCCGTAGCACAGATTGGCGCAGAAGCCTAGAGCGGCGTAGGTCTCACCAAGGGAATTAGTATAGGATCCGTGGGAACGGATCCTCAGTTGCTCGGCCACTTCTGATCTGAAGGGAGTGAAGCGAGTGAAGATCCACGGAGCCAGGACTGGGCTCGTGTGACCAAGAAGCTTTCTTGGGCCTTGATTCCATGAACTTTGCTTTGTTCGTGCCACGGGCCAAGTTTGTTTTGATCCGCTTTGTTTTTGCGGAGACCTTTGCCAAGTGTTTTGCCTTTGGTTTTGCTTGAACTCTTTGCTATTCTTATTGAACTATTTGATGCTCTTATGGACAATTTACCTTTTCACCTGTTTTCTATTATTCAATAAATAGTTAGCTGATTATCGTCTCTGTGTGTGTGATTAAGGGGCTGGGCCGAGACCCTGCATTGTGACAGATGATAACAACATTTCCCATTTCCAATAGGGGGCGTGGCTAAGTGCGGCCTGGAGGGAAATGAGGGAGGTAGGATTGGCTGGAAAAAAGGGGGCAGAGCCTAACTTGGAAAAAGGGGGAAATGCTCTCAAGAGGAAGCGTTTTGAAATCTGACAGCAGATTGAGACAGGGTGTTGAAGAAGAGAGAAGCAGGCTGAGATTGGGAAGAAGTGAAGGGTCAGGGTAGTGAGAGGTAGAAAAGAAGGGGCCTGAAGTAAGCAGGTGGCTAGCAGGGATAGCCGGAAAATAGAAATCTACAGTTATCAGGATAGATAGGGATTGGATTTCTAGATTAGATAGATCCAGAGTTTGGACTATCTGTAGTAGTAACCTATATAATGAATACACAAAAGCACAAGGCAGGGGTGCACACAGGGCAATGAAGCTTCGCACCGGTGGTGGAAGCCTTGCCAACGGCTGTAAGTGACTTGGCGTATGAATCCAGCCCAAAAGGATCTTCAATTCAATGAAGCCCTGATGATATTCTATTCCGGAACGCTCCGCTGCTTGACCCCTGTGTTAGCCACTTCTTAATTGCCCTGACGAAGCGAAATCTGCGAAACGGCAAAACGCTACGGTGCCAAGTCACTTACAGCCGTTGGCAAGGCTTCCACCACCGGTGCGAAGCTTCATTGCCCTGTGTGCCTCACCTTATTGGCAAAGGCTCCCTGTTACAGCAAGGGATTCCCAGTGCGCCATTCAAGCGATGAGATTTTCGTCCGCAGCAGCCTTGCGACTTTTACTTTTACTTTACGGCCACGAGCCAGTTGATTTCCGGGACTCCGCGGCACAACTCCACGGACGTCCCTGCTCCCGAGTGAGTAACAACACAGAATTGTTGGATTTCCAACTACTAGTGTGGACACGGCAACATATTGTCTGCGTCCCTTCTCCTGCAGAGGGCAAGGAAAATCCCCCCCTTTTCCTTTGCCTCTCGACGCCAGAGAAGCCGCGGCTTGACCGCTCCGCACCCCCAGGTATTCACCAGGACTTGTGCGTTTATTTCCATGACATCCCAGGGTACCCATACATGTAGCCCCACCAGATATATGTGATAACTTGTGTGTTGAATTACTCTTTATTGTGTCACACCGCTTTTTCAATGTATGTATGCTGTTTAAAAATCATAAGGCGTTATATTGATTGTGATACATGCCTTTCCTTTATGCTTTCATTGATATATGGTATATGCCTTTATTGATGTATGCTACACGCAATGTGCTTTAAACTTTGTATCATTGTAGTAATTTGATTGTATCTGCACACATGTCTTTTGATAAACGTTTTGAATACACCTGTGATGCTTCTCTGTGCTTACTATAAGTGTATATCCAGGAACGTACTCACTCTTACTATATTGAATGCTTACATTGCATGATATTTTGAAACCTCAGAGGTTGCCTTCTTTATTTGTTTGTATCTATCTGTAGCAGTGCCAAACTTTATTAGGCAGAGAGAAAAGTTCCAGTTAGTAAACTGTTGGATAGCTGTGGAAGAAGTTGTACTTAGTAACAAAGATTTGTATTGTTTTAAGTAACCACACGCGTTCATGCCAAGATCTCTTGAAACCATTAAGTTGTTAACTGTTATTGAAAGTTCTCTCAAATAAACTTTATTGTTGTTTGTTCAAACAAGTGCCTCACGTGTGCCTCAGTCAAAAGAACTTAAATCAGTGCCAGCAGCAATCCAGAGTCCAAAGATGGCAACATACCTTAATTCAGTGATTTTCAACCAGTGTGCTGTGGAACACTAGTGTACCGTGAGAGATCATCAGGTGTGCCGTGGGAAACTACAGTGTAGAGACAGAGTGTGGCAGGAAACTTCAGGCAGCGGAAATGAGGCTTTCCTGGCCAAAGCAGCAATGCCAACCAGCCTGGCTGCAGTCAGGGAGAGCTCTCGGCGCCCAGAACTTTCCTCTCTCTCTCCTTCTCTTCCTTCCTTCCCTCCCTCTGCATGCCAAGGGCTCCTGTTTCCTGGCTCCTGGGCACTCTTCTGCCCTCCTCCCCTCTGGCAGCAAGGAGGAGGAGAGGGAGGAGGAGTCTGCGGGAGCTGCCCCCATCCGACCCTGCTCCCGGAGGCTCGAGGCGAGGCTTTCTGCCCTCTTCTGGGCTTGTGCATCTCCTCCCCTTGACTACTTACCTCAAAACCCAGTCCTCTTCTATGAATCCTTGAATTTTGCCCTTCAAACCCGAAGTTGCTTGGACTTTATTGACGCTATTGGCGTACGGGGTAGGAGCCCACAGCGGGCATGCGTTATATGCATTTGTAAATTGTTTATATATGTATAATTATACTTTTGACATTTCTAATGAATGTAGTATCTTACTAATTGTTTACACTTCACGTGTTACGTTGCCTTATAGCAACTCTCCCTCTAGTCTTGTATATTTCTGCCCTCTAGCCCCTTCACGCCGGGGAAGGGGAGCAACCCCTCATCTCCTGGACTCTCCTGGCTGGGCTCCGGGTTCACTGCAGAGCACAGCAAAGCAGAGGCCGGGATGCGCAGCTCCACATCCCAGCTTGGTTCCTTCCCGATCTGGCCCCAAGGCGACAGCAGAGAAGCCGAAGGGAAGCGAGGGGGGGGCACTCCTGGGGGGGATGAACCCCTTGGGAAGGAGAGCTGGGGGTGTCGATGGCTGCGAGCCTCTGCCGCAGTTTGTTCTGAGGCTCGGAGCCACCCCATGTGTTCAATTCGAAAAATAAATCATTTTAGTTTTCCTCCAGTGAGCCAAAGGGCTTAACCTTATTAATAACTGTGGTGGTGGCCAGTGGGTTTTCAAAGGTGTTTTGGCCAGGAGAGCGTTCCAGCTCAGTGCAGTTTTAAATCCTCAAGTAAATATTACATTTATCTTTATATTGGTGGCAGCAGTTTTGATTCATTGGAGTTTTTACAAAAGACATTCTCCCCCTGATAAACCCCCATATCGTTATATCGTCCTTCTTCCTAGGTAAACCAATGAAGCTAAGTCCTGCCGCCGAAGAGGTAGCAACGTTCTTTGCAAAGATGCTGGGCCAGGGACACACAGCCAAGGCTGTTTTCCGGAGGAACTTCTTCCATGACTGGACCAAGGTATTTGGCAGGTTATGTCGTAGCTCAGCCAGTGGAGGATGAGGGGTTTGGGGGTGCAGGGCCGGCCTGCAAGGCCTGATGTTTCTGGAGATGCGCAGGCAGGTGGGATCATTGAACAGGATGGTGATGCCCCGGTTGGGAGAACGGAGAGAGATTTGGGTGATTTTCTGTGTGTGAAAAAGAAACTGTTTTCGAAGCTGACAGGCAGAGAAGGGACTCGTAGGGTTGCCATTTTTTGATATAAGAAATAAGGGACATTTACGGGATTTTTCACAAAAATAAGGGACACTTCATTAAAATCTTGAAACTCAAACATTAGGTAGAAATAGTTAACAGAATAAGATAATGATTGAAACTCACAAAAAAACCCTGACTTACACCCTCTTAACAGGACATGGTATGTTTCTGCGTGTTTTGTCATGCAGAAAAAACATTATTAGAACTACCTAATTTTCTCCATCTGTATTTAGTCCTTGACTTTGCTGACTTTAAAAGTGCACTGTCTAAACATTAAAATAAAATAAATTTTAAAAGACAGTACACCTTCATGATTATTATGTCAATAGTTAATGGTATAGTAGAGTATGGGATACACAGCATTGTATAGTATTGGGATGCACAGCTAGGCCTATTTTAAGAGTAACTCTCAAGCAACCAGAAACTATCTTTATCCAACATGATCCAACATTCCCCTTGGGTAACGGTTAATTGAGTCTACTGTACTTTGAAAAAGTCCTGTGTCGCCTCTTCCTTCCAACGGGGACGCAGGCTGCCCTGCGAGCTAGAATCCCCGGGCAGGCATTGCCGTGGAAACCGCAGCGCGCACCTTCCTCTGGTCAACCCTGCCCAGTCCTGTCCTGCTAGTCAAAAATAAGGGTCAGGGCCTGAAAATAAGGGACACAAATTTTAGGGCCAAAATAAGGGACGTCCCTTAGAATAAGGGACATATGGCAACCCTAGAAGGGAGGAAGGGAGGTTAGATAGAGAATCAAGGCTGCTTCTGCAAGGGAAGAATTCCAGGTGCAAGCCAGGCCATGGGAAAGAGAGACCAAGAGACACTACTCAAGGCCGAAGGAATGCTTTCATGCAAGCTGTTCTTAATTAGGGAAAGAATAGCGTTCAATTCTCAGATCAAGCAACGTAGCAGATAGAGCAAAAAGCTCCTGCCTTGGTTCTCGCTTCAAGACACGTCCTGGTCAAATTTTGCTTTTAAGAACATAAGAACATAAGAAGAGCCATGCTGAATCGGACCTCAGCCCATCTAGTCCACCATTCTGTATCACACAGTGGCCCACCAGTTGTACATGGGGATCTCGAGCAGAAGGGAGGGCAAAACCCTAACCTGCTCCCGACCCCCCACAACCAGTACCCAGGGATATCCTGCCTACCTCAACCAACTCCGAGGTGGCACTTGAATGTCCTTTTCAGTAACTACCGATACACTTGGTATCCATGAATCTGTCTAATCCTGCCTTGAAGTTGTTCAGGCTGACAGCTGTCACACCCCCTAGTCCTAGTGTTGTGTGACAGAGAAAATAGTTTTTCTTTATTCACCTTTTCTATCCCATGCATGATTTTATACACTTCGATCAAGTCACCTCTTAAACGCCGTCTTTCAAGGCTGAAAAGACCAAGGCGTTGCAATCTGGTTTCATAAGGGATTGTTTAAGTCTTGGGGATTGTTCATGTATTGTTATTTGGTTCTTGGATTACTCAATTGTCTTTGTCTTTTGGGTAAATCAAGCTTTATGTTCATGCTTTAATCTTTGCATTGGATATTTATCTCTGGCTTTTGGGAGTACTTTTATCTTACCGATTTGGATTTTTTAAACTCTTTTACTGTGTGTGGTTTTTCAATAAACTGTTTATTCCAACGTATGGCTTCCTGGTGCGTGTTTGAGCAAGGCCAACCCTAGCTGAGGTGCAACAGGTTAATCACTAGCTGCAGTAAATCACTGCTGACCGAAAGGTGGCAAGTTTGAAACCCGAGTCGGGGTTGAGCTCCCGACTGTTAAATAGCCCAGCTTACTGCTCACCTAAGCAGTTTGAAAACAGCTGTGCTGTGAGTAATAGAAATTAGGGACTGCTTAAAGAGGGAAGTTAATTCATGACAACATAAAAATGCTAGAGAGCAAGGAGGAAATACTACGATCAAAAAGGCTCAGTGTCATAGTGGATGAAGTGACAGCTCCCCCGTGGCCGAATCAAGCAACCTCCAGGATCCAAAGTGGAAGAAACTGCTGAATGACCTCTGTCTGTATGTCTTCTATTTCAAAAACAGAATTGAATGTTTGCCGTCTATGTGTGCATTGCGATCTGCCCTGAGTCGCCTTTGGGATGAGAAGGGCAGAATATAAATACTATAAATAAATAAATAAATAAATAAATAAGTTGTGCGTGCATGTTGTCTAAATGACCCTTTTGGGAATGTGAACATGACCTGAGAGTGTATCTGCACCAAGCATGGGCAAGCTTCGGCCCTCCAGGTGTTTTGAACTTCAACTCCATTAATTACTAACAGCCGTCTATACTTCCTTTTTCCCATAGGAGATGACGCCAGGAGAGAGGAACAAAATTAAAGATCTGAAGAAGTGCGACTTCAGAGAGATCCAAGAGTATTTTGCCGAGAAAAGTGAGGCCCAGAAAGCTCTATCTAAAGCAGAGAAACAGGTATAACTTTATATTATATAGTATATTTAATATTATATCTATTTGAATTAGAATTACATTATATATAATAGTTTATTATACCATGTTGTATATATAATACAATATACTATGAAAATTATTATTATATATTATGATATATAATTTTATATGTTATAGTGTATTTAATATTATATCTATTGAAATTAGAATTACATGTAAATAAGAATATATTATATATAATAGTGTATTATACTATATAGAGGGTCTGCGGTGATGCAGCGGGTTAAACTGCTGAGCTGCTGAACTTGTGGACTCAAAGGTTGTTGGTTTGAATCCATGGAATGGGGTGAGTTCCTGCTGTTAGCCCCAGCTCCTGCCAACTTAGCAGTTCAAAAACATGCAAGTGTGAGTGGATCAGTAGGTACCGCTTCTTTGGAAAGATAACGCTGCTCCATGCAGATGACCTTGGAGGTGTCTGTGGACAACACCAGCTCTTCGGCTTGGAAATGGATATGAGCACCATCCCCCAGAGTCGGATTTGACTCGATATTGATGTTAAGGGGAAACTTTTACCTTACTATATAGCATATATAATACAATATACTATATTATATGATAATTTTATATATTATAATATAATTATAGAGTATATTTAATATTATATCTATTAAAATCAGAATTATACATAAATAAAATAATACATTATATATAATAGTATATTATGCTGTATAGTATATATAATGTAATATACTATGAAAATAGTATTTATATATATAATAATTTTAAAGTATATAGTATATTTAATATATCTATTAAAATGAGAATTACACATAAATAAAATAGAGTGTATATAATATAATATACTATAGTATATTATAATTATATGTATTATAATGTAATTTATATGATATAGTATATTTTATATATCTATTTGTAGTACACATTTATAAAATAATATATCCTATAATAGTATATTATGCAGTTTCTCAAGTTGCTCCTGCCACGAAAAAGTATATTGTGCTATATAATGTATATAATACAATATACTATGAAAATTAGAATTATATATATTATAATATAATGTTAAATTATGTAGTATATTTAGTAGTATATTTAATAGTATATCTATTAAAATTAGAATTACACATAAATAAAATTATATATTGTTTATAATAATATACCATACCATATAGAATATATAATACAATATACTATGAAAGTGACACACACACACACACACACACACATATATATAATATGATATAATTTTAGTGTGGCATGTAAATAGTTAATGAAGTAAGAAACCATGTATTTATTATGCATTTTAATAAAAAAAGGAATTTGTTATATATGTGTATATATTTTTTAAAAAAAATCAGAAATTGAAAGATGAGGCAGAGAGAATCCAGGAGGAATACGGCTACTGCGTCATTGATGGGCACCGGGAGAAGATCGGGAACTTTAAGACGGAGCCACCGGGTCTCTTCCGGGGCCGCGGAGACCACCCCAAGATGGGGATGCTCAAGAAGCGGATCCAGCCGGAAGATGTCATCATCAACTGCAGCAGGTAGGTGCCAGTCTCATAGCAAAAGTTTCTCATTACTTTTATTTTCCGGATCACCAGACTGGGACATTATATATTATAATGTATATTATATAATATACATTATATAATATATTATATAGTATATTATATAGTAATAGTAATAATAGTAATGAGGTGGGTCATAAAACATTATTCTTATTATTGATATAATATAATATATAGCAATAATAATATAACATATATTATATAAATTAATAATGAGGTGGGCCATATAATATAATATAAAACATAATATTGACAAAGAAACAACAAAAAATACTGTTTATCCACAAGCATAAAGAAATTACTGTATACACTCGAGTATAAGCCTAGTTTTTCAGCTCTTTTTTTAGGCTGAAAAAGTCCCCCTCAGCTTATACTCGAGTCAAGGTTATTTATTATTTTACTCGGCTGCTGTTGTTGTTACATTTATTATTTTACTTTATTATTATTACATTTATTATTTTACTCTATTTATTATTGTTATTATTACATTTATTTTACTCTATTATTACTGTTATTATATTTCCATTATTTTGCTCTATTATTATTATTATTATTATTTTGCTTTCTTTATTATTATTGAAAAGATACGTAAGGACATTTTCATTGAAGAAGGTTAGAATAATGATTTAATCAGAGTTACGCAGGCTTATCTTAAATTGCAGTGTTATGTAAATATTCAAAAAGCACTTAACCTACAATTAATGTAATTTTATTGGTATCTATTTTTGTTTTGAATTTGGCTCATAGCTGCTGCATTTCCCACTCTCTGCTTATACTCAAGTCAATACGTTTTCCCAGATTTTTGTGCTCAAATTTGGTGCCTTGGCTTATATTCAGGCCGACTTACAGTATTTATTTTATTTATTTACTAAATTTTTATACCGCCCCTCTCAGCCCGAAGGCGACTCAAGTATATACGGTACATATGTTAGAAACCAACACTTTCTCATTACTTTATTTTCCAGATCACCAGACTGGGCCACAGCAACGCATGGCAGGGGACAGCTAGCAAATAAATAAATAAGCAAACAAACAAACAAACAAATAAATAACATCATTAAATACATAGGGAAAATACCTAATACCATATATATATATATATATATATATATATATATATACACACACACACACACACACTAGCTGTACCCGGCACGCGTTGCTGTGCCATGTCTCTCTCTCTCTCTGTGTCTCTCTATCTCTCTCTCTCTATTTCTCTATTTCTCTCTCTATATAACTTCCTGTGTTTGTCTGTCTGTCTCTCTATCTATCTATCCCTATCTTTATCACTGTGTCTCTCTGTGTATATTATTCTCCATCACACACTCTCTCTATCACTTGCTCTCTGTGTGTCTCTATATCTGTGTACTCACTCTGTGTGTATCACCCAATCTCTCTCTATGTACCACTCCCTCTCTCTCTATTCCTATCCTCCCTCCTCCCTCCCTCCCTCACTCCTGCTCTCTCTCTCTCTCTCTCTCTGTGGGATGACATCTCTCTCTCTCGCTTTCTCTGTGTGTGTGTGTCTGTGTGTGTGTGTGTGTCTCTCTCCCCTCTCTCTGTCACTCTCTCTCAGTCTCTCACTCCCCCCTCTTTCTCTTTCACTCTCTCTATCACTCCCCCCTCTCTCACTCTCTCACTCCTGCCCTCCCTCTCTTTCCCCCCCGTGTCTCTCTCTCATTCCCCCCTCTGTCTCACTCTCTCACTGCTGCCCCCCTCTCTCCCCCGTCTCTCTCTCTCACTCCTGCCCCCGTCTCTCTCTCTCTCCGTCTCTCTCTCTCACTCTCCTCTCTCTCTCACTCTCTCACTTCCCCCTCTTTCTCTCTCTCTCTCTCTATTATTCCCTCCCTCTCTCTCACTCCCCCCTCTCTCTTTCTGACTCTCTATCACTCACCCTTTCTCTGTGTTGCAAAGTTCCGGCTCTCCTGGGGAGAAGTGCTCCACGGGACTACACTTCCCAGAAGGCCCCGCAGGGCTATTTCCGGCCGCGGAGGTTTTGGGAAGTGTAGTTCGGCGCCCCCGAGTTGCTCTGGGACGGGGGGGGACGTGCGGGTGGCGCCGTTCCTGCTTCCTTGAGGGGCTGGCGGACCCGGGGGCCGCGGCTGGCCCCGGGTGGTGTGTGCGGTGTTGTGGGCGGCTGTTCCGCGGCCTCCTCGCTCGCTTCCCAGGTGGTCCCGGTGGTGCCCGAGCGGGCCGGGAACGGCAGGGAGACGGGCGAGGAGGCCGAGGAGGCAGAGGAGGAGGGGGCGACAACACCGGCCAGAGCACCCGGGCGGAGGAGTGGCGCGCGGGTCTGTAAACCCCTGGAAGGCGACGGAGGAGGGCGAGAAGGCAGCGGAGGAGGCGGGAATGGTGGCGGCCGCGTGATCCGGCTCCGTGAGGTTTTTGGGGGCCGTTTTGGGGGAGGGTAAAGGTAGGGAGGTGGGCTGCGAAGGTCCTTGTGAGTGAGGAGAGAGGGCGACGGGATGGGTTGGTGGGTTGGGGGGGGTCTGAGTGCGCCTGCGCAATTGCCCTCCCTGTGTTCTGCGCTGGCGGCCAGCGCAGAACGGGAGGCAATGGGCGGTTTTTGGGGGCTTGTTTTGGGGGGGTTGCAAGGTAGGGAGGTGGGTTTTTTGTGTTAAGGTTATACCTCGTGGTCTGGGGGAATGTGTGTCGTTGGATTGGTGTTTCTGGGGGGCATAGTTTGGCCGTGCATAAAGTCCTTTGCACGACCACTCTCTTTTTATATATATAGATATATTAAAAGACTTAGACTTAATATTAAAACATATTAGTAGCAAAAATACAAGAAGAGCATCTTTTATTCTGAAGTTCAAAAATCTCAAATTGTCCACCCAGATGGTTTGAGATAGTGGCCTCGTTTTCCGATGATTCCATGTACACAAACCCTGTTTCATGTGCAGAATTATGAAAAATACCGTGTACAGAATTACCTGTAGAGTAGCCTAACTGTATAAGGTGTACAGGAAACAAACTAATTCCATGTTTAGAATTGAGTCCCACCTTCAAGGTATCTCATTGTGTCCCCGTATGCAAATATTAATCCAGAACGCTTTGAATACTCGATGTATATAAAAGTTATCTTGTTGTGGTCCCACTAATGTTTTTTAAACCTGATTATATTTCTTTCTTTTCTCTATTTCCAGGGATTCAAAGATCCCTCGTCCTCCTCGAGGCCACAAATGGAAAGAAGTGAGAAGTGACAACACTGTCACCTGGCTGGCAGCATGGACGGAAAATATTCAGGGGTGCATAAAATACGTTATGCTGAATCCCAGTTCGAAATTGAAGGTGGGGATGTGCCTTCCCTTTAGGAAGTATTTTCCCCAAAACTCTCTCTCTCTCTCTCTCTCTCGCTCCATGCATTCCAATGGCATGCTGCTGGAACCTTACTTAATGGAAAAGCATTATTTGGCGACAGCAATATCTTGTTGTTACATAATCTCCTGTGATGGCACGCTCGAGCCTATTGGAAAACTATAGTGTCTGGCTTTACTTGGGGGCTATCTGTATACCCCCTGTTAAGATTAAGACCCTTAGCACAGTGATTTTCAAACTTTTTTGAGCCGCTGCACATTTTTTACATTTACAAAATCCTGGGGCACACCACCAACCAAAATGACACTCTGTCATTTTACTAACTGGCACCATCCCCCCTCATGATGCCGTTACTTCCGCCAAACCCCCCTCCCCCCCGAGAGGCCCATGCGCAGGAGGCCCGTCACCGTCCCGCGGGGGAGGGCAGCGCTGAGTGGCCGAAGTGCACGCGGGCTCGGCTGGGCAGGAGAAATAGGAATTGAGCACATGGGGTGGCTCCGAGCCTCGGAACAACCTGCGGCGGAGGCTCGCAGCCATCGCCACCCCCAGCTCTCCTTCCCAAAGGGGTTTATCCCCCCCAGGAGTGCCTCCCCCCCCCACGTCCCTTCAGCTTCCCTGCTGTCGTCTTGGGGCCAGATCGGGAAGGAACCAAGCTGGGCTGTGGAGCTGCGCATCACGGCCTCTGCTCTGCTCTGCAGTGAACCCGGAGCCCAGCCAGGAGAGGCCAGGAGATGAAGGGTTGCTCCCCTTCCCTCGTGCGGAGGAGCTAGAGGGCAGAAAGCCTCGCCTCGAGCCTCCGGGAGCGGGGTCGGACAGAGGCAGCTCCTGCGGACTTCTCCTCCCTCTCCTCCTTGCTGCCTGAGGGGAGGAGGGCAGAAAAGCGCCCAGGAGCCAGGAAGCAGGAGGAGCCGCAGCCCGGCTAGGTAGCCCTTGGCGCGCAGAGGGAGGGAAGGAAGGGAAGGAGAGAGAGAAGGAGGAAAGTTCTGGATGCCGAGGGCTCTCCCTGACTGCAGCCAGGCTGGCTGGCATTGCTGCTTCGGCCAGGAAAACCTCATTTCCGCTGCCTGAAGTTTCCTGCTAGGCTCTCTCTCTCTCTCTCTCTCTCTCTCTCTCTCTCTCTCTCCACTGTAATTTCCCACGGCACACCTGATGATCTCTCACGGCATAGTAGTGTTCCGCGGCACACTGGTTGAAAATCACTGTCTTAGCAGACAGAGGCACTTTAGGCAAGGTGAAAAGATAACCAAAATGAATTTACTGCAAACAAGATGAATAAAGGGTTAACTCCACCTGGGACTATCACAAGGTAACTCAAAACAATACATTACAAAAGGAGCCTTTTCTGGCTGCAGTCATCTCTCTGGAGTCTTCTCCCTCTGGTGCAAAGCGATGGTTATAAACTGTCTCAATCTTCTTTCCTGTGAAGCATAAGCTGGTCATAAGCTTTTGTTGTCCTTTGGACTTTTTTGTGAAGCATAAGCTGGTCATAAGCTTCTGTTGTCCTTTGGACTGCTAGTATAAAAATACAGCTGAATGCAGGTGCTAAGGACACCTGTTTTTGGATTGCTAGGCCTAGGATTCTCCTCTGTGGCCCCCCGACTCTGGAATTCCTTGCCCGGAGAGATTAGGAAAGCCCCCACTTTGGAAACCTTTAAAATACACCTTAAAACCTGGCTTTTCCGCTGTGCCTTTGGAGAGTAATCATTTATCATTGCTCTCCTCAATGCCCCTGTTTTTGGAGTCCACTCTCTCCCATTATATTAGGGCCTCTCACTACCCATGTTTATACGAGCTCTCTTTGGCAAAGAATCTACTCCTGTTATCTCACCCTGAGTTTTTAACATTTTAACTTTTTATCTTGTGCATGTGGCCCGCCTTGTCATTTGTGATTGGAGATACTTATCTGTATATTGTTTTTATTTATATGTCTGTATTTTTTTGTGTTGTTGCTGATGATTTTGATTTTAATTTATTGTATTTGTTGTTTGGGCCTGGCCTCATGTGAGCTGCCCCGAGTCCCCATCGAGGAGATGGTGGCGGAGTATAAATAAAGATTATTATTATTATTATTATTATTATTATTATTACCAGACAATGCCCCAAGCCTCAAGTAGAAAAATGAGGAGCCCGGCAAGAGAGCTGTATGGAATAGACCTACTAATGCTGGCTTCTTGGGATTTTAAGCTCCACCCAAAACTAATACAAAGGAAGGTATCTAAACAATTGGGAAACCTATGAATGAGGGAACTGAAGCAGTGGAGAGGAAAAGGCAAAGCCAAGACTTCACATCTCCCTTCCCATTGCTCTTTCCCCAGGGAGAAAAGGACTGGCAGAAGTACGAAGTGGCCCGCTGCTTGAAAGGGGTGGTCAAGAAGATCCGCTCTCAGTACCGAGCCGAATGGAAATCCAAGGAGATGAAGAAGCGGCAGAGATCGGTGGCACTCTACTTCATTGACAGGGTAAGGGGGGGTTGGGTGCTTTTTTGCAGAATCGTAGGCTTGTAAAACTAGAACCCCCGCAGTTCTATCTCATTGAGCCATAATTCTACAGAGTAGGTCAGGCATGGGCAAACTTTAGCCCTCCAGGAGTGTCGGACTTCAACTCCCACAATTCCTAACAGCCTACCAGCTGTTAGGAATTGTGGGAGTTGCAGTCCAAAACCTCTGGAAGGCTGAAGTTTGCTCATGCCTTTCGGTTGGAAGTTACCTGATTGTTATAGTCAGAATAGCGTTAGTAGCCTGCAGAATGTCTCAGGCCCTTTAACTCTCAGTGTGATAAAAACTCAAAAAATACACATGAGTGTGTTGCTTTAAGTAGAAACAAAAATATAGATCTATTCACTGTAGATCAAAAACACAAAGCAGAAGAATTGTTCTCACCAGTATATAACAAACAATATCTCTGGTGAGTCGTTGTCTTTACACGACAATATGCAAACACATAACTAAGTAGAGAGGCTGTATTATTTTGCTATCAGTAGAATGTCCTTATCTTCCCATATACAAGCAGTTTCCTTGGCACTCCGAACTGCTTCAGTCTTCAGCTTCAGGATGCTGCGTAACTGCTCCCAGCAACAGCCAAAGATTTCTTCAGCTCAAGTGGCCATCAAGCTAAGCCAAAATGGAAAGCATAAAGCAGAAGTGCCCACACTTTTTCAGCATGCGAGCTACTTTTAAGCAACCAAGTCTAAAAGATCTACCGGCCCCCACCGGCGCGCGCTCCGGCTGGTGCGCATGCTCCTGCTGTTGCCTTCCGCCTGTGCGGCACTTCTTCCGCCCGTGGGGCATTGCAGAAAGGAGGGAGCGCGAGGCGGGGCCTCCGGAGGGAGTGCTCCTCCCTGCCTCTCTCGCCGGCAGCAGAGGCTGCACAGCTGCTTCTGGACGAGAGAGAGGCAGGGCGGAGCACTCCCTCCAGAGACCCTGCCTCGCGCTTCCTCCTTTCTGCAATGTCCCGCGGGCGGAAGAAGCACCGCGCAAGCAAAAGGCGGCGGCAGGAGCGCCCCATCCAGCTGAGGTCCAAACATCGACTGGATGAGGCCTGAAGATCGACTACTTGAGCAGCCCTGGCATAAAGCTTGCAAACTTAGTGCCTTCTTACATGCTGAAGCAGATAACACACCTAATTAACTTATGGCAGCTGTAATAGAAAAGGTTCCGATAGTAATAATAAAAAACTTTATTTATACCCCGCCACCATCTCCCCGAGGGGACTCGGGGCGGCTTACATGAGGCCAAGCCTGATAACACATAATAAAATAACACAGAGCAAATAATAAAACAATACAATCAATATAACACACACATAAGCAATATCAGACAATTTAAAACCATGGGGGGGCCAGATGTGATATATTAAATTTTTAAAATAAATAAACACTGGATGCAACAGAGGTGGAATGTATGAAGCAGGAGGGTTTTAGAGGATAATGTGGGGCAATCAACACAACAGGTAGTTAAAATGCTTCTGAGGACATTTTGCAAAGAATTGGTCAGAGCAGGGCGTTGTTTACTTATTCAGGGAAGGCACATTGGAACAGCCACGTCTTCAAGCTCCTCCTAAAAACTGCCAATGTGGGGGCTTGTTTAATATCCTTGGGAAGCGAGTTCCAGAGTTGGGGGGCCACCACAGAGAAGGCCCTCTTCCTCGTCCCCACCAATCGCGCCTGTGACGGGGCGGGAGTGAGAGTAGGGCGTCTCCAGATGATCTGAGAGATCGCTGGGTTCGTAGACAGAGAAATGCGGTCACACAGGTAGGCAGGTCCCAAACCGTTCAGGGCTTTGTAGGTAAGCCTTGAATTGGAATTGGAAGATGAATGGCAGCCAATGGAGTGCCTTCTTACATGCTGAAGCAGATAACACACCTAATTAACTTATGGCAGCTGTAATAACCGGGGGGAAGGGGGGGGGGTGTGACCGCTTGCTGTAAGTCACTCCAGTTAGTAATCTGGCTGCCACCCATTGGACCAATTGAAACTTCCGGGCCGTCTTCAAAGGCAGCCCCACGGAGAGTGCATTACAGTAATCCAATCTGGAGGTGACTAAGGCATGGACCACCGTGGCCAGATCCGACTTTCTTGAGGTACGGACGCAGCTGGCGCACGAGTTCTAATTGTGCAAAGGCCCTCCCAGCCACTGCCGACGCCTGTGCTTCAAGCATTAGCGATGAATCTAGGAGGACACCCAAGCTGCGGACCTGTGACTTCTCTGTTACTTGGAAAAAACCTCTAGCAGCAACCATCGACGGAGTAAAGGAGGTGCTTTTTTGTAGAATTGTAGGCTTGTAAAACCAGAACTCCAACAGTTCTATTGCATTGAACCATAAGACAGACTACAGTGTAGGTCAGGCATGGGCAAACTTTAGGCCTCCAGGGGTTTTGGACTTCAACTCTCTACCGGTTGTTAGGAATTGTGGGAGTTGAAGTCCAAAACCCCTGGAGGGCTGAAGTTTGCTCATTCCTTTTGGTTGGAAGTTACCTGATTGTTATTGTTGTTGTTGTTTATCTCCTTCCAGCTGGCCCTGAGAGCCGGGAACGAGAAAGAGGAGGGCGAGTCAGCCGACACAGTGGGCTGCTGCTCCCTGCGCGTGGAGCACATTACGCTGCACCCGCGGCTGGGCGGTAAGGGGAACGTTGTGGAGTTCGATTTCCTGGGGAAGGACTGCATCCGCTATTATAACCAGGTGCCTGTGGAGATGCAGGTGAGGGGGAATTCTTCCGTGTGGAGTTATAGCCAAAGTATCACCATAGAGAGCATGCAGATCAAGTTTGTAGGTGACACCAATTTAGAAGGGAGAGCTAATGAAATTCAGATTGACCTCAACGTATTATTGCAGGGGTGGGCAATTATTTTTTCCAAGGGGCCACACGGGAACCAAAAAATATTATGGAGGGCCGCACCTAAAGGCTGAACTACATTCTAATCTACATTATTTATTTATTTATTTATTTATTTACTATATTAACATATTAATATATCAAAATATTCATATATTATTAGTATTAATATCATAATTATTATAGTATATATATAGACATTATAATATATTGAAATTATAATATAATATAACATATTATATTATATATTATATTATTACTATAAAATTATTATAACATAATAAAAACCACTAAACTAAAATTCACGAAGACAAGGTGCGAACCAAGATGGAGGCTGACATCCACAAGAGAGGAAGGATCCCAAGATGGAATGGCCCCATGGACCCAGCCCAGAGGGTGACAAAGCGGACCCAGCTGCCGCAGCAGCAGAGCAGACCAGCAGACGATCAGAAGCTGCAGGCCTCCGCCCGCTCTCACCCCCAGCCATTCCATCAGAGGCGTTCCCGATTGGCTGATCGCCATGTCATGGAGTGCCTGCCATCCCGGCTTTGGAGTGACTGCCATCCTGGGAGGCGATGTGGTCCTGCAGCGGGAACAGTTGGCAACCTGCGGCAGCTGATCGCCCTGGCGACCCGGAAGACAATCAAGTCTTCCGGGTCACGAGGGCGATCAGCCACTGCAGGTCACCGACTGCTCCCGCTGCAGGACCACATCGCCTCCCGGGATGGCAGGCACTCCGATAGCTCCTCCGATCATTCTCCAGAGCGGCGGGCTGTCTGCCGACGCAGGGCCCACAGCCCGTGATGGGATGGCGGCAGCGGCAGCCCTCCATCTTGCAGAAATGGCCCCGCCCCCCGATGCCCTTCTCCCCGGGCCGGCCAGAATCGGCCAGCGGGCCGCATTTGGCCTGTAGGCCGTAAGATGCCCAGGTCTGTATTAGAGAGACGATTGGCCAAAACTAACAAAATGAATTTCAACCAGGACAAATGTAAGATACGACACTTAGGCGGAAAAAATAATTCAATTCTGAGATACGAGATGGGTGATGCCTGGTTCGACAACAGTCCATGTGAGAAAGATATTGCTGTCTTTGTGGAGAACAAGTGGAACATGAGCCAAGAGTGTGATGCAGCAGCTAAAGCCATGTATAAATATGTGAAAAGATGTCAAAAGGAAGAGGGAGCAGGCTTGTTTTCTGCTGCCCTGAAAACTTAGGACTCAGTGGAGCCATGCGTTCAAATGACAGGAGAGGAGATTCCACCGGAACCTTAGGAAGAGCTTTCTGACTGTAAGAAGCGCTGTTCAGCAGTGGAACTTCCTGCCTCGGAGTCCGGTGGAAGCCCCTTCCCTGAAAACTCTTAAACAGAAGCTGGATTGCCATCTGTCACGGATATGTTGATTGTGTTTTTCCTACATGGCAGGGGGTTGGACTAGATGGCCCATGTGGCCTCTTCCAACTCTATTATTCTACTAGCTGTCCCGGCCACGCGTTGCTGTGGTTTGTTTTTTTAACTTGGGGACTGTGTGTTTAGTCATGTATATGTGTATATGTGTGTATTTATGTATATATGTGTTTGTATATGTATGTGCGTGTATATGTGTTGATGTGTGTAAGTACAGGTGTGTTTATGTATGTGTGTATATTTGTATATTTCTGTGCATGTATATGTGTGTGTGTGTATGTGTTTCTTTGTTCCTTTCTTCTCCCCTCTTTCCTTCCTTCCTTCACTCCACCCTTCTATCCTCTCCTTCCCCTCCCTCCCTTCCTGCTATCTTTCCTTTTTCCTTCCTTTCTTCTCCCCTCTTGCCTTCCTTCCTTCATTCCATCCTTCTATCCTCTCCTTCCCCTTCCTTATATAAGAACATAAGAAGAGCCATGCTGAATCGGACCTCAGCCCATCTAGTCCAGCATTCTGTATCACACAGTGGCCCACCAGTTGTACACGGGGATCTCGAGCAGAAGGGAGGGCAAAACCCTGACCTGCTCCCGACCCCCCACAACCAGTACCCAGGGAAATCCTGCCTACCTCAACCAACTCCGAGGTGGCACTTGAATGTCCTTTTCAGTAACTACCGATACACTTGGTATCCATGAATCTGTCTAATCCTGCCTTGAAGTTGTTCAGGCTGACAGCTGTCACAACCTCCTCTGGAAGTGAGTTCCATAACCCAATGACCCTCTGGATGAAGAAATATTTCCCTTTATTAGTCCTAATTTTCCTACCTTGGAGCTTCAGGGAGTGCCCTCTAGTCCTAGTGTTTTGTGACAAAGAAAATAGTTTTTCTTTATTCACCTTTTCTATCCCATGCATGATTCGATCAAGTCACCTCTTAGACGCCGTCTTTCAAGGCTGAAAAGACCAAGGCATTGCAACCTGGTTTCATAAGGGAGCCGCTCCATCCCTTGGATCATTCTTGTTGCCCTTTTCTGTACCTTTTCCAGTTCCGTTATATCCTTCTTAAGGTGCGGAGACCAGAATTGTACACAGTACTCCAAATGTGGCTTTACCATAGATTTGTAGAGAGGTAATACAACATTTGCTGACCTATTTTCAATTCCCTTCCTGATCATGCCAAGCATAGAATTTGCTTTTTTCACTGCTGCTGCGCACTGGGTTGACATCTTCATTGAGCTGTCCACCAAGACCCCAAGATCCCTTTCCTGGTTTGTCTCGGAAAGCTTTGACCCCATCAATTGGTAGGTGTAGTTGGGGTTCTTTGCCCCGATGTGCATGACTTTACACTTGTTTAGGTTAAAATGCATTCGCCACTTTGTTGCCCATTCCTTCCTTCCTGCTATCCTTCATTTTCCTTCCTTTCTTCTCCTCTCTTTTCTTCCTTCCTTCACTCCATCCTTCTATCCTTTCCTTCATTTCCCCTCCCCTCCTTCCTGCTATCCTTCCTTTTTCCTTCCTTTCTTCTCCCCTCCTTCCTTCCATCTGTTCTTCCTTCTATCCTTCTTTCCTTTCTTCTCCCCTCCTTCCTTCCTTCCCTCTCTTCCTTCTTTTCTTTCCCTCCTTCCTGCCATTCCTCCCCTTTCTGTATCTGTCCTTGCTCCCCTTGTCTCCCTCCCTCCCTCCCTTCCACCAGCATTTCCCTGTTTCTGAGTGTTGTTTTTTTATTTACTGTCCTGATTTTAGAGTTTGTTTAATACAAATAGCCAGATTTTGTTCATTTTCATTACTTCCTCCTTTCTGTTGAAATTATCCACATACTTCTTGTGGATTTCAATGGCTTGCCTGTGTAGTCTGACATGATAGTTGTTGGAGCAGTCCAGCATTTCTGTGTTCTCAAATAATATGCTGTGTCCAGGTTGGTTCATCAGGTGCTCTGCTGAGAACGCCTGCCCTAGATGCAGGCGAAACTTCAGGAGAGAATGCTTCTGGAACATGGCCATACAGCCCGGTAAAACTCCCGACAACCCAAAGAGATTCTGGCCATGAAAGCCGTCAACAATATAAAGAATCTCTTACAAGAATCCTTCCAAGACTATACTCGGATCATTGCCCAGTAACGATGGAAATTAAGAAAAAAGATCGACAGAGAAGGTGGAGACTAAATGAACAATTGTTAAAAACAGAAGCAGATATAGAATACAACAGGTCTCTACTCAAGGAGTATTTTGCCATAAATAATAAGGAAGAGACAAAAAAAGAAATATTGTGGGATGCCATGAAGGCAGTAATGCGGGGTAATTTTATCCAGCAAGGTAGCAGGAAGAATAGGTTAAGAAATGGAAAGGGCAATACCCTGCAGAAACAACTGGAAGAAAAGGAAAAGCTGCTGAAACTCCAACCAGAGAATACTAGAGTAAAAATGGATGTGGAACTGCTAAAGAAAACTCCTGGCGCTGCAACTGGAACAAACCGCGAAAAATTTAAAAAAATTTAAAGGCAAAATACATGATGAATGCCAATAAGCCGGGGAAGCTACTGGCGGGAATGCTAGCAAAAAGGCGACAGGCACAATTGATAACTCAAATAGTAAGAGGTGGGAAATCCTACTGTAAAGAAGAAGAAGTGGCAGTACAATTCCAGGAATTCTATAGTAACCTCTATAAAAGGGATAATATTGAGGTTGGGAAAATAGTGGAATATGTGGCAAAGCAGGGCTTGGAGAAAATAAATGATCAACAAAGAGAGGTATTGAACAAGCTGGTCACGGAAGAGGAGATAAAGGAAGCAATTAAAGTACTACCATCCAACAAAGCACCGGGCCCAGATGGGCTAACAGCCATATACTACAAAACCTTTAGGGAAGAATTAACGCCCTATCTCAAAGAAATTATAAATAACATCTTAGAGAAAACTATAATACCTGAGTCATGGAGAGAAGCGAATATTACTTTCATTCACAAAGAAAAAACTGATGCAACTAATGTAAGAAACTATAGACCGATTTCGCTGCTCAACTGCGATTACAAAATTTTTACCATAATCATTGCAAACAGGTTGAAAGGTTTTCTAAATGATGATATACATGAAGATCAGACGGGCTTTCTCCCAAACAGGAAAATGAGGGACAATATAAGAGCGCTTCTTAACACCATAGAATATTATGAAAGTAATTCTCATAAGGAAGCAGGGTTATTATTCTTAGACGCGGAGAAAGCGTTTGATAACGCAAATTGGGACTTCTTAAAACAAATCCTCTCTGAGAGAGATATGGGCTTCCATTTCCAAAATGCCATTCACTCGATTTATTCCAAGCAGACAGCTAATCTATTAATTAATGGACAAGCCACGGCTAGAATTAACATACAAAAGGGAACTAGGCAAGGGTGCCCCTTATCCCCGTTGCTGTTCATCATGGTGCTGGAACTTCTGCTCGAGGCAATAAGAAAAGATTCAAAATTAAAAGGGCTTAAATTACGGAAAGAAGAACACAAAGTGAAGGCCTTTGCGGATGATATCTTATGTACTATAGAAGACCCATTAGAAACAATATCGGACTGGATGGAAAAAATTAATGAGTTTGGAGAGGTAGCCGGCTTGAAGATTAATTATACAAAGACTAAAATCCTAACTAAAAATATTAAGAAAGAGCGAAGGGGAAAACTTCAAGAGATATCAAAATTGGAAGTAGTGAATAAAGTCCAGTACCTAGGAATACACATAACATCCAGCAATAGCCAGCTTGTGAGAAACAATTACGAGGAGACATGGAAAAATATTAAAAAGAAAATGGACAATTGGAAATTTCTTAATTTATCATTCATGGGTAGAATTTCGGTTGTAAAAATGAATATACTGCCAAAAATGCTTTTTTTATTTCAAACCATTCCAGTCATCAGGACTAATCATTTATTCAACAAATGGAGAAAAGATGTAGCCAAATTTATTTGGGATGGAAAAAAAAGCGAGAATAAATTATAAGACCCTGACAGATAGGAGAGAAAGAGGAGGGTTGTCGCTACCAGATCTAAAGATTTATTACGACGCCGCGGTGCTGAGCTGGGTAAGAGATTGGGCCACCCTCCTAAAAAAGAAAATGCTCAACCTGGAAGGGTATGATATTAGGCGAGGGTGGCATGCATACCTTTGGTATGACAAATTTATGATCGAAAAGAACTTCACCAATCACTTCATCCGGGCGGCATTAATAAAAGTATGGAAGAGATATAAGAGAAATTTTTATCAGAAGACACCACTCTGGATCTCGCCAGCGGAAGCCCAACATAGAAGGGAGACACCACATAATGAATGGCATACATACAGAAACCTCCTGTTAAGAGAGGGACAGATGTGGAAGCTTAAATCCCTAGAGGAAGTACGGGAAATGGATAGCGGGATCCCTTGGCTCCAATATCTCCAAGTGAAAGAGTATTTTAAATTAGACAAAAAGATGGGCTTTAGCGACATGGTTACAACATGGGAAAAAGTGATGTCCCTAGAAAAGGGACAAATCAAGATATTATATAATCAACTGCTGGAATGGAATACCGAATCAGACCTAGTAAAGGACAATATGATTAAATGGGCGCAAGACCTAGGACACCCAATCCCCCTGAAGGAATGGGAAAGACTCTGGAAAAGGAGGATTAAATATGCAGGACTATCACCAGTGACGGAAAACTGGTATAAAATGTTTTTTAGGTGGCATTTAACTCCTTTAAAACTTGCAAAGATGTACAAAAACCTAAATAATAAATGCTGGAGATGTCAAGACCAGGTCGGAAATTATTTGCATTCCTGGTGGAATTGTAATAAGATTAAAAAGTTTTGGAAAAGTGTTCACGACCATTCACAGAAAATGCTGAACCATAGTCTACAATTTAAACCAAAAATCTACCTCCTGAACATTATGGACGACACTATTGATAGGAACAAAGATAGACTTTTATTTTATATTTCTGCAGCGGCGAGACTGGTAGTTGCAAAAAATTGGAAATGCAACTCCCCCCCAAAGACAGTCGAATGGTTATTAAAGATAAAAGAACTAATGGACTTAGATGTCCTGAAAGATATAATGAACGATCAACCCCAGGACAACAGGATTGACTGGAAACAGATATCCTCATACTTGAAGGAAGTGAATATAAAATAAACAAATTGAGAAGTGATTTTTTGTTAGTTAAAACTAAAGCGGGATAACATCGCACAGGCGATACACCTTAGGAAAAAGGGAAGAATTAAGGTTACAAGACAAGATCTATATCCGCGGACTGGACTGGAAGATTGACTTTGTCTATTTACTTTCATGTTCTTCAACTGTACTTACCTTCTCCTCTTTTTAATCTCCTATCCACTTTCTACTTTTTCTTGACCCCGTTCTTTTTTCTGTTTTCCCTCTTATCTTTCTGTCCTATATCCCCCCTTCCACCTCCCCGACCCCTCTCCCATTTCTTCCCTTTTTCTGTTGGAATGTTCTTATATGTATATGGAAAACGCAATAAAAAATATTTTTAAAAAAACAATATAAAGAATCTCTTTTCTTGGAATTTGAACACAAGGCTCCGTTGCATCTCTTGTCCCCTCTTAACCTTGCCTTCTCCGAGCTAAAAATATCAATATCTCCAAACCGGTCCACACAAGGATTAATAGTTTCCAGGCCTTTGGCCATTTTAGTCTCCCTCACCTGGACACCTTCTGATTTGTCCATCTCCTTCTTGAATTGCTTTAATTTGTACACGTTGAGTACTCCTTCTCAAGAAGCCTTCGGACAGAAGTGTTTGGGATTTTTATTTTTCTCTCTCCATTTTTTTGGAAGATGTGTATTTATTTACGTCTGTGTACATAATGAGATCTCTTTGAGATTTTTAAAAAATCATGTTAGAAGCAACTTGAGAAACTGCAAGTCAATTCTGAGGTGAGAGACTTGTCCGTCTGCAGAGACGCTGTCCAGGGCAGTGTTTCCCAACCACTGTTCCGTGGCACACTAGTGTGCCGTGAGCGATCACCTGGTGTGCTGCGGGAAAACCTCTCTTCCCCCCTTTCTTCCCCCTCCTGCCGAACTCCTGCTGCTGCTGCTTGGGGGAAGAGGAGGAAGAGGAGGGGCCGGGCGGCGGCGAAGAAGAAGGGGCTAAGGCGGCGCCTCCTTCGGCCGTTTCCCCAGCCAGCCTCGAGTCGCGGGAGGGCAGGGAACGAAAGCGGAAGTGAGGAGTGCAGTCTGAGGCAGGCCCACCGGCCTCTTCTTTCGAACCGCAGGAAAGAAGGAAGGAGGGCAGGCAACCGTGGACCGAGTGAGTGCCTTCCCTTCTGGTGTGGAAGAGGGAGAGAGCCATTCAGGAAGGGAGCCACCTGGGGGTTCTGTGTGGGAAGTTTGGCCCAGTTCTATCATTGGTGGGGTTCAGAATGCGCTTTGATTGTAGGGGAAATATAAATCCCAGCAACTACAACTCCCAAATGGCAAGGTCTATTTCCCCTGAACTCCATCTGCGTTCGTATTTGGGCATATTGAGTATTCATTTCAAGTGTGGTCCAGATCCATCATTATTTCAGTCCACAGTGCTCTCTGGGTGTAGGTGAACTACAACTTCCAAACTCAAGGTCAATTCCCAAGCAATCCCTTTCAGTACTTTCTGTTGAGAGTTCAATATGCCAAGTTTGGTTCAATTCCATTGTTGCAAGCGTTCAGGATGCTCTTTGATTGTGTGTTAACTATAAATCCCAGAAACTGTAACTCCCAAATGTCAAGGTCTTATTTTCCCCAAACCCCATCTGTGTTCACATTTGGGCATATTGAGTATTCATGCCAAGTTTGGTCCTGATCCAACATTGTTTCAGTCCACAGTGCTCTCTGGATATAAGTGAACTACAACTCCAAAACCCAAGGTCAATGCCCACCAAACTCTTATAGCATTTTCTCTTGGTTATGGGAGTTCTGTGTGGGAAGTTTGTGTCTTTCTGCCCATTCCTGCCAGGATATCTATGTTGTGTTCATCGAAACAGGCCCAGGTTTTACACTGAGTGTATAAATACATCTATATATATAAAAAGAGACGGTCCATTTTTGACGCTTATAGACAAAGAAACTATACGTCTCAGAAACACGATACTCGACAACAGTCACCAACATACCCACAGCTACATTCGTGGCGCAAAAACCCGGCCCTAGGTCGCTCACAACACCCCCAAACACAACCCCCTCAAAACCAGCAAAGTTCCTCCCACCCCGCCCTCTCCGCTGCCAGCGCGACCGCATAGAATGTTCGAACATCGCAGCCCGAACAACAATACCTCTACAGGGAGCCACGCGCCCCGCTCAAAACCTAACCGCATGATCCCCTCACCCCCTTCCTATCATCCTAAACAAAACACACACACACACCACACCCTGAACCCTACCCACGACCCCAGAAAAACCTGGACACAACACACACCCCTCCCCACGCACATGGCGGCAGAACAGCCGATCCACTGCACAGAGACACCCGCCGCAAACAAAGCCTCCCTCGCAACAAACGCCTCCACCCTTCCCACCAGCATGAAACAACATCTACACAACAATCCCTCCCCCCTTCCCACGGCCCCGACACAACAGAAAACACACACACACTCTCCTCCTCCCCACGCACATGGCGGACAAAAGCCGCTCCCATCCACACGTGCGCCGCACCAAACGCCCCCCTTCCCACCAGCATGGAAACACATGTACACAACAATCCCTCCCCCCTTCCCACGGCCACGACACAACAGAAAACCAACACACACTCCCCCCCTCCCCAAGCACATGGCGGCCAAACTCCCCCAAACACACCAGGCCGCCTCCCTACCAATAGCATTCTTACCACATTCCACCCACACTTCCATCACCACTACACACTTCTCCTCACCTCCTTCCCGCACTGTACAATCCACACACACGCCCCACGCAACGCTCAGCCGGCGCCATCCAAGCATCCAACTACACTTCCCAGGACCCATTTCACCAAAACATGGACACCGCGCGTGCGCCCTCTAAAAAAAAACAACACCTACCCGCAAAAACTACATGCGCACATCGATACATTCAAAAATTTACACCCGCGAAACTGCCTGACTGAGCACCGATCTCCAGCCGTCCTCCTTGCGAAGGTTCCCCTTCGGCCCACCCTGTGGCAGGGAACTGGCGAAGGGACAGTGATGGCGCCGGCGCCATGGCTGCCTCTTCCGGCCCCTTCTCGCTGTCCACCGCCGCCTCCGTGCTGCTCCCTGAAGAGGAGGGCGAAAGGGGCCCGCGCGTTCTCTCTCCCTTCCCCCTCCTCTTCTGGGAGAGGAAGAGAGGCGGCGGAGGACAGCGAGAACAGGGCGGCAGAGGTGCCCACGGGCTTCTCGCTGTCCTCTGCCGCCTCTCTTCCGCTCCCAGAAGAGGAGGGGGAAGGGAGAGAGAATGCGCGGGCCCCTTTCGCCCTCCTCTTCTACGGTAGGAGCGGAAGAGAAGCGACGGAGGGCTCTCCGCCGCCGCCTCCCTTCCGCTTCCAGAAGAGGCGACCGAAGGGGACACGCGCGATCTCTCTTCCTTCGGCCTCCTCTTCTGGGAACGGAAGGGAGGCGGCGGAGGACAGCGAGAACGGGGCGGAAGAGCCGGTCACGGCGACACTGCCATCATTATGAGGGCTCACCCCTCGGCCCCCCTCCCTGTGGCCCCGGAAGAGGAGGCCGAAGGGAGAGAGAACGCAAGGCCGGCGAAATGACCCCTCTTCGCCCCCCCCTTAAACAAGGAGGTGGCGAAGAAGAACGAACAGGGAACAGAACAGACGGACATCACAGAGGCAGGAAAGCTTACACAACCCATACTAATAAAAAACACAACACCTACACACAACAACAACGCACACATATACACACACATATATACACATCACCATATAAACACAAACATACCAACACATATACATACACAAACACATATATATACACCAATACATAAACAAAAACACAAATACACACATACAAATATATACCAACAAATATATACACATCACCATATATATACAAACACACACACAGATACATAAACAAACACAAACAAACAACTATATATATACACATACACAAACAAAAACCCACATACACATATATACACACACATACTGTATATACACACATACACAGAAATACACACACACCTATATATACACACAAACATATACAGACACAAACATGCACATATACCTATATATACATACACATATATACACACATATACAGAAATACATACCTATATATACACACAAACATATACAAACACAAACATACACACATACCTATATATACACACACATATATACACAAATACACAGAAATACATACCTATATATACACACAAACATATACAAACACAAACATACACACATACCTCTATATACACACACATATATACACACACAGAAATACACACATACCTATATATACACACAAACATATACAAACACAAACATATGCATATACCTATATATACACACACATATATACACACACATATATACACACATACACAGAAATACACACATACCTATATATACACATAAACATATACAAACACAAACACACATACCCCAAATATAAACACACATACACACACACACATACATACACACTAACATACACATACATACACACAAAGCACATGCTCACATCATTTCCGACCCTTACATACCCACACTTTCTCGCATCTCCTAAACAGGGCACAGCAACGCGTGCCGGGTACAGCTAGTTTAATAATAATAATAATAAACTTTATTTATAAGTCGCTTCCCTCTCCCCAAAGGAGACTCGGAGCGGCTTACATGGGGCCATGGCCAAACCACAAATCACAAAATATCAGACATCAGAACAATAAACACAATAAAAACAATAAACACAATAAAATGAATACATCTAACAAAACATATTTTAAAACATATTAACTCTATGCATTACTGTGTTAAGAGTGTCATTTCGTGTCATTTTGGTTGGTGGTGTGCCCCAGGATTTTGTAAATGTAAAAAATGTGCCGTGTCTCAAAAAAGCTTGAAAAACACTGGTCCAGGGGACGCCTGAATGTGTTACCACCCTGTGGGTGGCTTCTGTCATGTCCCTGCATGGGAAGCTGGAGCTGACAGAAGATGGAACGGTTACAATATTTGGAGCCATGCAAGTTCAACAGTTGATACAGTTAGTGAACTCGAGACTCCGCCGCCACTCGGCGGGCCCACCTTCACCCGTTTCCAATTGCTGGACGCAGCAGCTGTCGACAAGTTACTAGCTGCAGCCAGACCTACTACATGCTCCCTCGACCCGTGCCCCTCCTGGCTTGTTAGAACTTGCCGGGAGGGGCTACGAGGCCCCCTAGGCACGATCATAAATAGCTCCCTTGAGCAAGGAGTCTTCAGGGGGACTAAAGAGGCAATGGTGAGACCGCTGCTGAAGAAGCGAATTTAGATCCTTGGCTCCCTCCAATTACCGGCCAGTTTCCAACTTGCCTTTTCTAGGCAAGGTAATTGAGAGGGCAGCAGCGGATCAGCTGCAGCAGTTCTTGGAAGACACAGCTGGACTTGATCCCTACCAGTCCGGCTTCCGTATTGGGCACGGGACGGAGACCGTGCTTGTCGCCATTACAGACCAACTTCGCCGCCAGCTGGACCAGGGCAGATCGGCACTGCTCGTCTTGTTAGATCTGACGGCAGCTTTCGATACTGTAGATCACGCTCTGTTAACCCACCGTTTAGCCGATGCCGGGTCGGGGACCGCCCTTAAATGGGTGGCCTCCTTCCTCCGGGGCGGGGACAATGTGTGGAAGGGGGCGGGAGGTCTCCGGGAGATCCTCACTTGACTGTAGGGTCCCCCAGGGGGCCATCCTCTCCCCCTTATTATTCAACGTGTATATGCGCCCCCTGGCCCAGCTGGCCCGCGACTTTGGTCTGGAGTGTTATCAGTATGCGGATGACACCCAGCTTTTGCTGAGAATGGACGGCAGGCCGGACACCGTACCCGATTGTTTCCATCAGTGCCTCGAAGCCGTGACTGGCTGGCTGCGGGCCAGCCGGCTGAAGGTGAACCCGTCGAAGACGGAGATCTTGTGGCCCGGTCGGCCTGGGGGGGGGGTGCCGGTTGCTTACCCTGGATGGCGAGCGGCTTAACCCGTCACCTGTTGTTAAGAGCTTAGGTGTCAGTTGGACCCCTGCTGACCATGGAGACCCAGGTCTCTGCTGCCAGCAGGGCGTCATTCTTTCACCTACGACAGGCTAGGCGACTGGCACCCTACCTCTCCAGGGATGATCTGGCCCACGGTGATCCAAGCGACGGTCATCTCGAGATTAGACTACTGTAACGCCCCTACGTTGGCCTTCCCTTGGCGACAGTTCGGAAACTCAAGCTAGCGCAGAATGCCGCAGCTCGCTTGCTGACGGGAACGTCGGTAAGGGAGCATATCACGCCCATCCTTCGGCAGCTGCACTGGCTGCCTGTCGAGTGACCGAATTGCCTTCAAGGTGTTGGTGTTAACCTTTAAGGCTTTACACGGCCTAGGGCCTGCGTACCTGAGGGACCGCCTTGCCCCATACGTAGCCCCGAGATCACTACGTTCAGGGGAGTCTAATCTTCTTCTGATTCCATCGGTCCGCACCTGCCACTTGTCCGTGACTAGGCAGAGGGCCTTTTCTGTGGCGGCTCCGGTACTCTGGAACTCTCTCCCAGATGATGTCCGTGCCGCCACGGAGCTCCTTCCGTTCCGCAGGGCCTGTAAGACCGCCCTGTTCAAACTGGCCTTTGGCTAGGTGAATAAGCTAAATGTACTCATCTTTTGACCAGCACCCAGACCCTGGAATGCCATGGCTTGACATAATTGTTCGAACTCGGGACCAATGTTGTATTTTTATGCTGTTTTATTGTACGGCGACATGAATGCTACATGTCAGCCGGGTTTTATGATGTTATCCGCCCCGAGCCTGCTGGGAGGAGCGGAATACAAGAAGGAACAAATAAATAAACAACAA